>JADBJO010011003.1:0-5000 GCA_016801955.1 Conus betulinus
CTGTATTGGGGGTGGGGGGGGGGAGGATTCTTTCAAATGATTTTTTTGATGAAAATCTCTTTAACATCATGTGAATAATTGAGATATTTGTTGTCTTTTTTTTTTTTTAACATCTGTTTATACCAAAGTGTAACTTCGGCATTGTTTATTTTTTCCACGTGGAATGCTGTGTTTCAGCATTGGAATAGGCCAATACCCTGTGAAAATAGTTGCTCAAACGTGGTGACAGGGTGATGCTAGTTCTCATTTCATGGCGGTGGAGGGGACCAGGTACAGGAGAGGAGGGGGAGGGGGGGGGAGAGAATAAGGGGGTTTACACATTTCGACCATGTATAGATGCAGTCATGAGCTTGCGAGTGTTTGTTAATTTTGTTATTTGCGAAGAGGACTCACCAAGCAGTATGTTTTGTTCTTCGAATAGGAGTTTAAATGTCCCACAATTTGTGTTGTGTGTGTGTGTGGGTGTGTGTGTTGTGTGTGTTGTGTGTGTGTGTGTGTGTGTGTGTGTGTGTGTAGATACGGCTTAAAGACTGAAGATCAATGGCCTAAACCCGTAGAAGGTGTAAACCTTTAGACGTCCACAGTGCCTAGAGCACAGCGTTATGAAAATCAGACGCCTCTTCATCTTCTCCTTCCGCCGCATTAGCCTTTCCCGATCAGAATCATGGACCTATTTACCTCTGGCTGAACGGAGAGTGTTATCAAGCCGTGAAACTCCTAACTCTACACATGCTTTTAACTTATGACCGTCAGGTCTACAGTTTTTACACTGTACATATCCGAATGCGACCCATTCTATATTGGAGGCGGGGGAGGGGGGGATCTTTTCAAATGATTTTTTTGAGGAGGAAAATCTCTTTAACATCATGTGAATATTTGAGATATTATATATATTTTTTTTAGAAACATCTGTTATGCCCAAACTGTAGCTTTGGCACTGTTTTTTTTTTAATCCTCGTTGAATGCCGTGTTCAGCATTGAAAAACTCAATACCTCAGGAGATAGTTGCTCAATACCTCTGGAGATAGTTGCGCAACATGTTAGGAGGGTGATATCAATCGCTATCATGATGGTGAAACTGGGGGAGTCGGGACCAGGGAGAGGAGGGGGGAGGGGGGATAAGGGGATGGGGTGCTGTGGGGGGGGGGGGGGGGGGGGGGCGGATTTACGCATTCCGACCATGTGTTAGATGCAGTTATGAGCTTGATTAATTTTTTTTTTAATTGCGTAGTTGTAGAGAAATTCACCCAAAGCATTATCCTATTCTTCGAAATATAATGTAAAACATCAAAACACACAAACCACAGAAGAGAGAGAGAGAGAGAGGAGATCAGAGAAGAGAGAGCGAGAAGAGAGAGAGTAGAGTGAGATGTGGTGTGTGTGTATTGTATGTGTTGAAGCGTCGTGAGTGTGTGTGGTGTGTGTGTGGTGGTGTGTGTGTGTGTGTTGTGTTGTGTGTGTGTGTGTGCGTTCATGTGTGTTGTATGTGTGTGTGTGTGCGCGCGCGTGGATGTGTGGTTTGTTGACAGCATAATGTCACCATGTCTAAGTTCGACCCAAATTTTAGGGTGGCATATAATGGCAATGAACTTTATGCTTAACGATAACCAAACCAGATTTGACATCTGTGAGTCAGTGACGGCGGAAGATATTTTTGCACTGGGGGGGTAGGGGGACAGGACGGGAGGGGGGGGGGGGGTAAGCCTGAAGAAGAACAGGATTGCAATCCTTCCTCATTTTTTTTATTCACAGCGGGTGACGAGGGGGGAAAACTCTCCTCTTCCAAATTTCATAGAAACGGAGGTGTGTTGGTGAGAAAGGGGGAAGGGGGCGTCTACAATTCTTGTAAAAGGCGGGGATGGGGGTGGGGTGGGGTGGGGTGTGATTGGTGGGATGGGAAGGGCTCTGATTTTTTCAAAATTTTAGAGAGGGTTCTTTCTCTCATCTTCCAAATTCGTGTGAAAGAGAGGGGAGGGGTGGGGTGGGTGGGACCGAGGTACACCATAGTGCCAGGCTTCAGTTACTGTTTGCGGTTTTCTTTCTTTTTTGTGACTTGTGATCTGCGTGTGTTCTAGGTGTATGGATTGTTTATTATGAGTTTTTTTTTAACATTATGTAGCGTTTGCATTGAACCTTTGAAGTCACAAATGAATTCCTTTGTGGATCAATAAGTGTAGTTAAATTCAGGTTTCCTTGTGGATGAATAAAGTGCGAGTGACTTAGAATTTCCTTATGGATTAATAAAGTGCAATTGACTTAAAAATACCCTTATGGGATTACTACTAGTGTAATTGTATTGAATTAAATTGAACGGAAGGGTGTGGGGGGGGGGGGGGGTAAGGATTTGCCCCCCCTGGCTCAACTGATTCCGAGGCCACTGTGAGTAGTAAACGGTACAGCCCCCAGGACAGTGGAACACTTCCTGTAGGACTGTCCCTCACATGAGAAGCTGAGGGCAGAGACCTGGCCTGCCAACACACCCGATGAGGGAAAAGCTTTATGGATCACTGGAGAGCCTCCGCCGTACAGCAGCCTTCGTCAGTGCCTCTGGGGTGGGTACCTGTCTGAGTGAATGAAGAAGTACACGGGAGTGATATCCATGTTACCGATGCAAATGTAGTAGAACAAAAACAGCTTTCCTGTTTTTCTTTTTTGCTTGTTTTTTTTCTTTTAGTTCTGTAATGGAGCAATCATGGCTTGTCAAACTTGCAGGTAAAACAAAAAAACAACAAATGTATCCATCGTTTCCTTGGTAGGATTTTGCGACATTTTGTTGGTATATTTCTTAGGGCAAATGTCCAGCCAATGCATTTAGGGGAACACACACACACACACACACACACACGGAGCCGGAATAGCTCAGTTGGTAGAGCGCCTGACTCGTAATCTTGGTGATCCTGGGGTTGCGGGTTCGAACCTCCGTCGGGGCGTTTCGGTACAGGGGGATTTTCCCTCGGAGTTAACATTGGTTCTGACTCCATTTCCCATACAGTCCTTCGAATGAGACTATAAACCGAGGTTCCGTGTGTGAACGCACGCATAACATCTTGCACACACGTAAAATCCCATCACCAACATTCGGAGAGTAGGCCAGTTTGGCCGTTGGTATGGATGACACGTTACACATAGCATGCACCCTGCGTGAGAATGGAAAGAATGAAGGAAGTAAGGAAAATGAGTGATCGATATTGAACGATACTGACTGGATGACACGGGAAACGACTGAATGAAGCGCCAGCTGGCAGCTCTTCAGTCGCACTACCCAGGTAGGCAGTCCGTTGTGTAAACGAGTGTGGATTGTAAAGTCTAAAGACATGAAGAGACTGTTGTTTTTAGTCTTATATTTTACCTTCTGCGATGTTTTATTATAACCTGTTTTACCAGATCCGGAGCTCAGGACTAGAAAACGTTTGTATCTGTCTACCTGTCTATCTGTCTACCTATCTATCTATATCTGCATCTCTCTCTCTCTCTCTCTCTCTCTCTCTCTCTCTCTCTCTCTCTCTCTCTCTCTCTCTCTCTCTCTCTCTCTCTCTCCTCTCTCTCTCTCTGTCGCCCTTCTCCCACCGCCATCCTCCACTATTTATATTCGTATATCTGTCTATATTCTTTATTTGTGATGACTGATGTTCTCGTTCACTTCCTTTTTTTTTTTTTTTTTTTTTTTTTTTTTTTAGGTTTTTCCGTGGTATGCGTTAACACTGTGAAAATCTTCACCCAGGTTCATGTCACACCCACATGAACACAATAATTGGGGCCGGAATAATCAGTGGTAGAGAGCCGGACTCGTAATCTTGGTGATCCTGGGGCTGAGGGTTCGAATCTCCGCCGGGTGGTACAGGGGGATTTTGTCCTCGGAGTCAACATTGGTTCTGACTCCATTTCTCATACAGTCCTTCGAATGAGACTATAAACCGAGGCTCCGTGTGTGAACGCGCGCATAACATCTTGCACACACGTAAAATCCCATCACCAACTTTCGGAAGAGAAGGCCAGTTTGGCTGTTGGTATGGATGACACGTTACACATAGCATGCACTCTTGCGTGAGAAATGGAAAGAATGAAGGAAGTAAGGAATCTGAATGAACGATATTGAATGATATTGACTGGATGACACGGGAAACGACTGAATGAAGCGCCAGCTGGCAGCTCTTCAGTCGGCACTACCCAAGTAGGCAGCCCGTTGCGTAAACGAGTGTGGATTGTAAAGCGCTTAGACATGGTCTCTAGCCGAGGATAGGCGCTGTATAAGTATTCATAATAATGATAATAATAATAATAATAATAATGACGTCGGACCCATAATGACTTCATGGTAGTACGTGGTTTGTTGTATGGTCACATACCCTCCTATCAACAGTCGTGATAACGACATGCAAAGAAAGGTTGCCTAGAATTATTTCTGGCATGGCGAGTGGTTCTCCCACATTCGCGTGAGATGTTGCGCGCGGGAACACACTCAGCTGATGCCAGACCATGCCAGCTGGAGGACGCGCTTAGCGATTTATTATGGTATATAGACTAGTAGTCCCTAGTGAGTGTGCTTCGACTAAATTGCTTTTCTTCCCAGACTGATAAGGTATACCAGGTATATAGACTAGTAGTCCCTAGTGAGTGTGCTTTGACTAAATTGCTTTTTTCCCCAGATTGACAAAGTATACCAGGTATATAGACTAGTAGTCCCTAGTGAGTGTGCTTTGACTAAATTGCTTTTTTCCCCAGATTGACAAAGTATACCAGGTACATAGACTAGTAGTCCCTAGTGAGTGTGCTTTGACTAAACTGCTTTTTTCTTCCCAGACTGACAAGGAATACCAGGTCAGTGAAACCAGTTTTCACCTTTCCATACGTTAAAAACTGATTGGATTAAAAGTCTTGAAAACCCTGCCAGTGGCTTCCATAAAACATCAGCTTATTAGCTGCGTTTAGTTTCGGCGCCCACCGGCCGCCGCTTTAGTATAGTTTTCTGTTGCAGGAGGTCGATCGCGTCCAAGACCTGA
>JADBJO010011003.1:15000-32500 GCA_016801955.1 Conus betulinus
ACAAGGTATCTGATGTTTTATGATTATTGAAGTAGTGATCTCGGATGGTTTGATTTCAACAATCATTGTTCTTGCCGTAAGACTGACAGGCACACACTGAACGTGTTGTATGGTAAAGTTGAAGTGCCCTAGCCTAATGTTTTAGAAGTTGTGAACTAGAAGATAAGAGCTATGGACTAAGTTAAAAAGCAGCAAAACCAGATACAGTCACACTTTACATCTGTCACAAGGAAGACAGTCTCAAAGAGCAGGTAGCCTTTAATTACCGTTGACCTGAGACACACAGTTGATCCAGTGCCTTATCCCATTGCTCCCACCAGGATTTCACCAATCAGGGGCCTTCGCAGGGGATCCTAACTCAACAGAAGAGTCCAAACACCCCAAGCCATTCTGGATCTTCACAGTATTTAAGATCCACAAAGGTCAACGACTCCTTCCTGAAGGACGATGGACAGCTGATCACAGACCGTAACACCCAGGACCAGTGTCAGACTCTCTTTAGCGAGGGTAGAACACACACGGCAAGGGAGTGCTCTAACAAGCTCCAGATGTCTGAAGTCATTGTGAAATCCATGATCAAGAAAATCACAGTCACTAAAAATGATGTAAAGAACATCGTCAACAAACTCGATCCATTCAACAATTGTAGGTGTGAAGCACTAAAAAGAAATTGTTACTGGCTGGCGATGGACCTGGAAAGCTGGAATGATGGCTCCTTTATAGACACAACATGGGAAAGGAAGCCAAGCAAACGGCAGAAGAAAGCCTGCAGATGATATATCAGTATGCCTCCCCCCCCCCCCCCCCCCCGACCCCCCGGGAAATACAGGGTCTGACGTCTGCAGTTTACACTGATACCGAAGCTCCTCAGACCTTTGCTAATACATGCTATCAGTACTAGTGCCGTGGAATCATTGGGGGACAGAATCCACCAGTCCACCAGGAAATGGCTCGGTGTCCCAGCTGGTCTCACTGACGTGGCACTCCGCTGTCATCATAGTATGCTGACGCTGCCCCTGAGTTCCATCCTCAAAGAGACCAAAGTGGGTAAAACAACGTTACTAACTATGACTGAGGACTGGAACACAAGACTGTGCGGTCAGTCCAGCCTGGGCAGACTGGCAGTAAACAGAACATCCAGGAGGCAGTGGACACGGCAAAGGAAAACCTCCAGATAAAGAGAATTACAGGACACAGACAAACCCACAGACAGGAGTGTGTGTGTGTGTGTGGGGGGGGGGGGGGGGGGGGGGGGGGGGTCAACAGAAATGAAGTTGAAGTCAAAGGGTCAAGGGAAAACAAAGAGAGACAAGTGATACAGGAGTTAAAGAAAAAAAAAAGAGGATGCGAGGAGAAAGCAGAAGGCAGTGAGAGAGGCCAACAGGGTCACTGAACATGATGGGAAAACACACTCCACAGAAGTCTCATCCAGAATGAGATGCAATACCTGACACCTGGTAGGTGAAGCTTCATCCTCAGATCGGTACATGACTTCCTGCCATTGAATTCAGAACTGCTGACTGCTTGGGGAAATCAGATGTCCCTGAGTGTCTGTTCTGGCAGGGCAAACAAAGAGTGGAACGTGTCCCACGTTCATGCGAAACAGGGAATTTACCGATACTGGGACCCTAACAGAATCAAACCAAGGCCGCAGACGCATAGAAGACATCGAAACTGAGGTCACCATGAGAGCAGGGCATGAAGGGCCACAGAATTTGAGACTTTATTTATGCTGAGCGATGAGAATGAGGATGATGAAGATAGTGCTACAGATTTTCCATTCCAGTCTGAAAATGCATAACAGGGCTGTACTGTACACTTACTTTGATAGTATAGCCCAACGTCAACCAGGCCCGAGAGATGTAGACACCTACAATATT
Source organism: Conus betulinus (assembly GCA_016801955.1). Lineage (NCBI taxonomy): Eukaryota > Metazoa > Mollusca > Gastropoda > Neogastropoda > Conidae > Conus > Conus betulinus. The sequence goes on from JADBJO010011003.1 coordinate 16,881, forward strand.
AGTCAGGAAGTTTGAGCAACACTCTGAGAGACGCATCCCTTAAGAGGATGAAATTCGACTGTGTGGTACCACTCTTCCCAATTGAGCCTTTAGCAAACTCAACTCTGGGTCGGTCGGGGCAGAAAAATCGCACATGGCTATGATGGGAATCGTACCCACAAAATCCCAGCCTGGAGTCCGCGACGCTAACCATTCGCCACGGCAGCTAGTCAATATTTTGATTTCATCTGAGGGCAGATTTCCCCCCCATTGTCATAATGCATGTCACAAGGGAAGACATCGATCTCTGACGTGATCAGTAAATTCTAAAGTGGCATTCAAAATATCTTATCTGTCATAATGCCCCATTGTCCCGTTTCTTAAGTTTAGATATACCCGAAATCAGATACGTAAGATCGGTGTGTGTTCATTCCACCATTGCCATTCAGATTCGTTCGTTGTCTATTGTTGCTCATAGATCCGTTCGTTGTCTATTGTCGCTCATACATCCCTTCGTTGTCTATTCTTGCTCATAGATCCCCTTTTGGCTATTCTTGTTCATATTGTTTGTCCACTGTTTATTTCACAAGTGGGTCATATCGCCATTTTAATATTCATAGTCATCATCATCATCACGGCTTGACTTCGCAAATCGTCTGCACGAGTCGTTCGCTGTTCCGTCTCATTCTTTTTCAGTATCCTTTCTGTTCACAACTTAATGTTTCCTGTTATTACTGTTGTTGTCTATATTGAGAACAAAATCTTTTCTTTTACTGCATGATTCTTCTCCTGCCTGAAAAGGCGGAAAGGAAAGAAGGAGGGATAATAGAAAACGAGGAATGGAAACGGATGAAGGGACAAGAACGAAGGAGAAAGAAGGAAGGTGGGGGGAGGGGGGGCTGTGCGATACAGAATGAACGTTTGATGAAAAATCAAATAACATCAAAGAAGAGACAGTATAAATCACGTTATTCAATCCGTTCAGCTGGATGGTTCACTATTCAAGCATTTGAACAAGCGCGGCTGACTACCCTCCAAGTGACTCAGCGTAAGGCTGGGTCTCCTTCTGGGGGTAGCTTCATGACGGCCTGACATTGGTAGCTTCATGTGGACTGCCAGTTCTAGACTTGTACGATCTTAGTTGTGGATGAGTCCCACAGAAAGAACTCGTTTTCCCTTTCATCATTTGAAAGTAATTTCATCAACATTTCAGCAAATTATGCATACAAGCTCTCTCTCTCTCTCTCTCTCTCTCTCTCTCTCTCTCTCTCTCTCTCTCTCTCTCTCTCTCTCAAGTCAAGTCAAGTCAAGTCAAAATTTTACTTACTGATGGGACATTGAATAAGCACATCATTGCTTTTTTACATCACGAGTACATAATTTTATATGCATGCACATACATATCCACATATGTCTGTATATTTATGCACATATATCTATGATACAAGTTGATAGACAACAATGTAAATAAGTAAAGGTATTGGAATATTTAATCACACATTTCTTGCATTGTTTGTTAATGACTTTTCAATTTTTTCCTAAATGTATTTCGGTTACTTATACTTTTGAATGTTGTACTTAGATTGTTCCATAATGTTCCACCAGAGTAAAGGAAACTTGACTTATAGAGATTGTTTCTTGGTCTGGGAACGTTAACGTATGATTATGTCTATGAGGGTTAGTTTTAAATGTATTTAAGATTTTTTAGGGGCACTTCCATTCATAACCCTGTGCATAAAAATCGCTTTATTTAAATATAATCTATGACAAAAAGTTGAAACGTTTAGCTTCTTATAATCTTCAAGTGTCACAGAACTAGATTTTAACAAGACTAATTTTAGCGCTCTTTTATATAAACGATGAATGAATCTTAAGTTTGTTTCACTGCAGCTGTCCCATAATGTTGATGCATAATCAATGATTGGTAAAATATGTGCTGAGAAGAAAAGCTTCCGAGAATGAACATCAAGAAATTTTTTTTTAATCTTAGCTAACTGAAATATCTTACAGGACAAGCGCTTACACAAGGATGTTGTATGATCAGTCCAAGATAAATCTCTGTCTATAATGACTCCTAAGGTTTTGTGTGATTCTACTTCATCAATTTTGTTATTATCAATAAACAATGGATTAAAATTGGGATATCATCCGTTGTCTTTTTTGTCGTGCAGATACATACATACACTTAGTTTTCTCCGCATTTATAGACATATGTTTAAATTTGTCTTTGTGACTAATTTTGGACAGTTTCTTGAAGATTATTTGTTAGTGTCTGAGGGTTAGAGTGACTAGAATATAGTAACGTGTCATCTGCAAACATTTCACATTTGCTTGTTACAAAAAGAGGCAAATCGTTGACATATATTGAAAATAAAAGTGGTCCCAATATAGATCCTTGTGGTATCCCATATTTCACAGGCATGAAATTTGATGATTGATTACTAACAGATACTAATTGTTTTCTTTCAGAGAGAAAAGATGAAATAAACTTAATAAATCTGGGGTTAATCCATAGCAGTTTAACTTACGCAACAGTAAATCATGATTGATTACGTCAAAGGCCTTTTCAAAATCAATGAACAGAATACCTGTGAATTCATTTTCATTTATATACATATAATAGACTATCTATAAGTTGTGTGAGTGCGGTCTGGCAGGAGTGATTTTGTCGGAAGCCTGATTGGTCCTCGTGAATTAGATCATCATTCTTTGTAAGGAAAGAATACAATGAGTTTTGTAAATGTGATTCCAAAGGTTTAGATAGAATAGACAAAATAGAGATTGGTCTATAATTACAGGGATTGGATGAATCACCGGATTTATGTAAAGGAATAACTTTAGCTTGCTTAAATTTTAAGGGATAGTATTGCTTTTCTATACATAAATTATACAGATAAGTAAGAGTGTCAGTAATTATTGGAGAAGAAAGTTTTAGTATTTTGCCATCTAATTTATCTAAATCACGTGTACCTGTTTGTTTTAAGAGTGACAGACTTTTACTAACGTCTAAGACCGTCAGAAATCGGAGAGTAAACGGGGTAGTAATTGGTTTCGAAGCAATATAATGTTTTAAAATGAGAAAGATCATTTCCACCGACTTGTCATTATTGATAATTTTAACAGCGATATTGGAAAAATGGTCATTTAACTCACTGGCTGTAATATCAGTGATTACTTGTTGACTTTTTGAAACATATTTATTGTTCAATATGTTTATTGCTTTCCAAATTTGTCGTGAATCCTTTGTAGATACTAACATTTCTCTGAAGTATTGTTTTTTTTACTTTCGTTTCATTGCAGTAACTTTATTCCGTTGTTTCTTGAACTGTTCTCTTGTACCAGAGCTACTTAGAAAATCTCTATTGTATCTTTCAACATCTATTTCCTTTGTTATCCATGGTGGTTTCATTTCTTGTCTTACTCGTTTCTTTATGAATGGTGCATGTTTATTATAAACATCAAGAAAAGTGCTTGTCAAAACTCGCGCTCGCTTCATCAGGATCCCTAATTTGATAGATATAATCTAGCTGTGAATTTAAAAAAATCAAAAAAAAAAAATCTTCTTTATTAAACTTTTTAAAGTTTCTATAATATATAACTTTATGTCCTACTTTGGGGATTTTTACATGAGTTTTAAACCAAGTAAGACAAACAGGATTGTGATCGCTACACAGCCGCATGACGGGGAGCATATTTCAGTAATGTTTTGTTTTGCCATTTTGTTGGTATAAATATGGTCAATTAATGTAGAAGAGGAATCAGCTATTCGGGTAGGCCTGTCAATCAATTGTTCCAGTCCTTGACTTATTAAACTTTGAGTCCATTTAAACTGTTTTCATCAAATCAATGTTGAAGTCACCTAGTATGATGGTTTTTTTATTTAATATGATGATTTCGTCCATAACAGAATTGAACTTTTCATACCAGTCTATGGTTTCTGAAGGATTTCTATACACAAATCCCGTTATAAGTGGTTTATTTCCTTTTATTACAATCTCTAACCAGATAGACTCTACGTCATAATATTCAAGACTTTCCAGTCTGTTACAAGTTAAAGAAGACGCAAAATAACAAGTAGTCCTGTAGTTTTGGGTTTGTGCGGATCTAAACGAATAATCTGATATCCTGGAATGTACATGTCAGAATCTAATATACATGAAGATAATCGAGATTCCGCAATGCAAAACAAGTGAAAGGGATTCCCAGAATTATGTAGGATTATTGCGATGTCATCTTTTTTATTACTTGCACTGTTTATGTTAAGAGATAACCTATGCGGAGCCCCTGTTTACTTGGCCAGGTGTTTAATGTAGGAGGCATGGCACTGATTGATTACTCGATTAAGAATTAAAGTTATACTTGAATAGTCAATAATAGTCAAACAATCAAGACTGAGAAAAATAGGAAAAGAAGTCAATTATCAAAACAGTGTACTGCAATTACAACTGAAAGAAGTTCAGTCTCAATATACACACATACAGTCTAGAAGGACAAATCCACATAAATCTTTTACATAATATAAACTACTTCCGACAACGGAGAAAAGGAATTCAAGAAAGAAAACAAAGAAGGCAAAAAAAAAAAAAAAAGAAGAAGAAGAAAAGAAGAAGAAAGAAGAAAAGGTACAATACAATCCAGCACGTACAAGATATGAAAGATATTATACAATCCAACACATACAAGCAGCAGAAAAGACAAGGTAAATCTTGCGTTAGTAATTTTGCAAACACTTTAACAAAAATTGAAAGTTCCATAGATATCCCGTCCCAAGTCCGAGTATGTCAAACTGAAAAACATAATTATATATGAAAAAACAAAAACAACAACAACAACAACACACACACACACACACACACACACACACACACACACACACACACACACACACACACACACACACACACACACATGTGCAGTAACTTGGCATCGTTAGTGTACGCTTTTTAAACATAACTGAATGATAAATCAAAAATACATTAACTGCAGAACCGGATATCCTAATAGGAGCCACACGATTTCATATCTGACAGAATTTCGACAATGTGATGAAAAAATAACAGACACTATTTACAATCATCAGAAGGGTCAAAAAACCACGAGAGAGACGAGAGAGAGAGAGAGAGAGAGAGAGAGAGAGAGAGAGAGAGAGAGAGGGGTGGCAGGTGCAAGTGCTTATTTGTATTGGATATGAGCGAATGAGCGCAATCATTCTAAAGTTTATTTATGTCAATGTTCATTTATGGTCACTGTACACTTTTAAATATATCATGAACTTTAAAAATAAATGTTTTTTTTTTCCTTTTTCCTTTCTCCCCCCCCCCCCCCCCTCCCTCCCCCCCCCCCCCCCCCCCCCCCCCCCCCCCCCCCCCCCCCCCCCCCCCCCCTCCCCCTCCCCTCCTCCCCCTCATTTTTTTCGTTTTCCTTCCTCCTTTTTTTTTTTTTTTTTTTTTACATTTTACCAGTTACTGACTTGTCTGTGGTGATCACACTGTGACATCATTTGTGACGCCACGTTGATGAGTTGTTGAGCACATTGACCAACAGGACCTAGTGGCTGCCAACTCCGTGAGTCCGCGCCACAGCCCTGTGGATCGGTTTAAACCCTAAGAATCCTGAACCAGGAAGGAAAGGGGACTGCCTTTGACCACACTCACCAATATTAGCATTGGGAGGGGGATAGAAATATGAGAATGGAAAACTTGGATTAGGGAAATCTGGAACCTTGTAATTTGGAAAAGGAAAGGGTGGTGGAAATGGAGGAAAGTCAGCAGGAAAAATTGGAGGGGAACTATTCCCTGTGCCAGCAGGTGGATAGCGGTAGCGCAAAGTACTACTGCCCTGTACGTTCTCCGAAGGTGTGGGATCAGCAGATTCCACTTGCTCGGATTGACCAGTATTGTTTGTACCGGTCTGGGTGTTTCTTTTGGGGGGCAACAGGGGAAACTCTTCTAATGATGATAGGAAGGGAAGGCCAGGATTTTTATCATCATTTTTATGTAGCAGTCCTCTATTAGAGGCACGCGAGTTTCTTCGGACATCCCTGTGTGAATTGGAAGACTGAGGAGCAACACTAGAACGAAGCAGTTGATCCCTGGAAGGACCCGCATTTTCAGAGGGGCCGTCAGCACGAGGACGTGGCTCCTGTGGGAGAACCTGCTTAAAGTTGATGGCCAGGCAGGCTGTCCCTCTGGTACTGGGATGAGTGACACCCCTATACAGAGCTTGGCGTGGGGCTCCATTCTGGGTCACAAAAGCGCTGTAATTGTCAATCAGGTCCACTCGCATGCTAGTGCATGATTCATACAAGTTCCTGTTGGACGGTGCAATGGCATTGTTCAGCTGATTACGACCACGTGCAGGAATAATGGAGCGAAAGCAATGTAAGCTGAGGGAAAGCGACTTTTGCAAAGGCCAATGAGTTCCCGCCAATCACCTGTGGGAATAGGCCCAGCCGGGCAGTCATTCACACCTACATGTACAATAAGTGTTTTCACGTGAGTTAGCTTTGTCAGAGAATGTAACCAGCGGAGAAGGTCCAGTATGGTTAAACCTGGTACACAATTTTGAACATCCGTTATTGTATGTCCCTAATCTTTTGGGATTAATATGTCTTATCACTGAGTCACCAATAACCAAGGAGGAGGTGTCTTCTGGAATTCTTAATTCCATCAATACTTGTTGGGGTGGTGGTTTGTTATTGCTCTCAGTAAAATTTTCCTTGAAGTTGTGATTAGCCTTGGATGTATTTTCTGAGTTATTAGTATTTTCATTTGGAGATTTTGAGCTTTGATAACGATTTTGAAAACCTTCTACTTCGTGACCGAGTTCAGAAAGAAATCAAAAACGATTGCTTATGGTTGTATCAGAACACAAGGTTATTTTCTGATATAATATAATGAGAGGAAATTTTACAATTTTCTTTACTTGAGGACTGTGAAAGAATTTGAGCATTACTCACATCATTTGAGGACTGAGGAAGATTTTGAGCATCGTCATGTATCATATTGGTAATGCATGATGGAGAGGTAATTGTGGACACTGATGTCTGTTTGGGATCATCACACTTTTGGTTTACACAAACATCTGATGAATCATACTGCACTCCTACACTACATACTGGAAGTGAAGGTTTCTTCATCTGTTTAATATCGGCCTGTATTGTTCCCAGACAGGTCCTCAAAGAATGATTTTCTTTATGAAGGCTGCTGATAGTGGAATTCAAACTGGAAACAATATCTCTCAAGTCATCAATAGCAGAGTGCAGAGTATCTAACTTGTGGTCAATGATACATTTTATTTCATTTTTAGAGAAACTTTTACATCTTCAAGTTCAGATTTATCCTAATTTCTCGATCAGCTTGATCGTTTAGTAGAAAATCCAGAGTATTTTTCATATTGCTAAGTTTTTCGGTAAGTGTTTTATCTTTATATTTTAAAGAAGGGCAGAGTGTTCGTCAACAATAGCATTTTTTTTCTTTTTTGCTGTTTTGGGAGTTAAAGTAGCTTTATTCTCTTTGGAAGTGTTTCTAACACTCATGTTCCTGTTGGTCAGCTTGAAGAGGTTTCACAGGAGTATAGTCAGTGGATGCAGATGATGGGGACACCAGAGTCACATGGTTGACACAGCGATCCAGCTGAATTTCCACATCATGCAGCGTCGTTTGCAGAACAAGAGGCGGCGGAGCAGAATCAGGAAAGGAGCCGTCGTTGCAGCATTCTGGAGTCTGAATGTGAAACACAACTAGGCAGGGGAACAGCAGAGCCATCTTTTGACAGAAACGTTAATGGAAGAGACAGTAGCGCTGTCTGTAAGTCCTGCAGATCATCATTTGCACAAAAATGAGTAATAGAATCCTTTAACAGTTCACATTCTTCCTTGTCCCATTTCTCACAAGTAACACCTTGGCACAATAAGGTGCCTGTACCTTGTCGCGTGAAATACAAGGTCAACGTAATGAGTTTGAATTGGCCACTGAATATACGTATCACTGACCTGGCAAGGGAGGTAGACGTATGTTCTTCAATCCATGAAGGCAGAAAAAGAACGTTGTCATCATGATCAAAATCATTCTTTCAACTGGAATCGTTTGATCGTCAACTGCAGCATAACGATAGAACAAGCTGTTTCGCCACGTGGTGATCTCTTTCACGGAACAGGCAAATGTTTTTTGTAAACTGTCTAGAGACGGTTGTACTTGTGTTTTCATCACCGAATCAGTTTCCATGGCAATCACTCACACACAACACACCAAGGTGGACAAGCTGGCTGACTTAGTCATAGTTCACACCAACTCGGACAAGGGACAGGAACGATGCCAATCAGTGACTCATGCTGCTAACACGTATTTTGCAACACAGCAAACCAGTTCGTCAGGTTCAAACCAGTTCACTTGTAGAACAACACACGTCGTGCAAAACAGCTATGTTACCACGGGTGTTAACATTGTTTGTGAACAGATATCATGACCGCGTTCCTTCATTAATTCATATTAATAAATCAAAACGCTTGTTTGGCACCTTATCTTGATCACAGAGACAAGTCAATCACACCACTTGAATCACAGTACCCACATGTATATCTCTCTCTGTGTGTGTGTGTGTGTGTGTGTGTGTGTGTGTGTGTGTGTGTGTGTGTGTGTTGTGTGTGTATGTGTATGTTTGTGTGTGTATGTGTGCGCGCGCGCGTGTGTGTAGGTTCTTGCTTTAAATTCCATCTTTTCTTCGCCCAGATTTCTTTCTTTGTTTTCTTTATTCTTTAACCTGACTGTGTTAAGGTCCTGCAATACCGGCCGTTTGAGCCATACAGTTTGGGAGGCCATTTCAATCAACATCATGCGGCCAGACCTTTCTTTGTGAACACTGCCACAGTATAAGCTCGAGACTGACGGACTGAATGCAGTCTCCAGCTGACGAGGGTTTTTTTTGTTTTTTTTTTTTTTGCCTCACTTCAATAACTCATAAGATGAAATGAAATCTTTTGTGTTTTGGATTTCAAACTTAATGTGTGCGGATGGGTCCAAAAGGTATGAGGACCTAAGAAAAAAAGGTTCTTTCGCCCAAGTTTCAGTGCACCAAAGTTTTTTAGTAGAACATTGCCGAAGTATGAAGCAGATTCCTTTCGTTAGCAAAGAGAGCGCATAGTCTCAATACCGGACCACAATCACCTCTACTTCTGTGGAGACCAGTTCAGGGTGTCTTGTGAATGAATTCTTAAATACTTCAAAGGCTAAACAAGCTGTTTAGCGGTGCAATGCGTTGTCAGAACTCATCGTGCCTTACTGATTTTCCAACTTTATTTTTTCCCCTAAAAAAAAGTGAGTGCTTCATTTCAGTAATGGAAAGGATAACAGAGCAAACAAACGAACAATGCTTTCAGGACCCTGTCCTGCTTCTGTCATCATTTTGCTGACGTTGTTGTTGTTAGTGGACATAAATCTGACTATATTCAAAGAAAACAACATGATGCGGACGAAAATACTGACCTTTTTCTATGTGTCAGACGTCGATACTAATCCACTATGCTGTCGTTTTCCGTCAGTTGTTTGAGTAACTTATTTTCCCGAGACTGTTGCCATTTCTCTTGTAGCATGTTGAGTGTGTAGAGGAAAGGGTTGAGCACGGGTTGAGAGGCAAGACGAAGATGGCCATGGCCACGTTGACTTCGTTAGGAACGGCCAGGCCACTCTTGGCCAGCAGGCCCAGCAGACCTACAGGGAACCAGCCGAGGAAGTCTGACATCACCACGGTCATCAGTGGCCGCGCGATCCGTGCCTCCTGCAGCTTCCTGCTGGTGGCTGCACTCCTGACCTTACTGAGCAGCACTGACCAGTAGATACTGACCTGTCCTGCAGCGATGAACAGGAACAGAACAAAGTTGAGGACGATCATGATTCCAAAGGCGTAATGCCGACCTTCAAACGGATGTCGTGTGATCGGCAGAGGGACGCAGATTCCAGTCTGGTCATAGAACTGCCATGAGGATGACATGGGTAACAGAGGTCTGCCATGAGGATGACATGGGTAACAGAGGGAATGAAGCAATGAAACATCCAGTGACCCAGCACGCACCACACAGACACCTCGCCGACAATGGCTTCAGACGAAGCTGAGAGAAAGGAAAGTGGATGACGAGGTAACGATCCAAGGTGATGAAACAAATGACGAAAGCTGAAACCTCACTGGACACAACGGACATGAACCCAGCAAACTTACAAGCGGCACTGTGTCTCCACCCGAGGTCTTTCCAGAGGTAGGAACTGAGGTACACACGATCAGCTATCCCAATGACCGCTAAGTACACGCCCATGAGGAAGTCGGCCACACACAAATGCACCACAAGCACGTCAAATGCAGACTGACTTTTCCTGTCCTTGGCCACAAGACGTGCAGTGAAAGTGACGGAGTTACCCAGGAGAGTGAAGATGGCAAACACGGACAGCGTGATCCTGTAGACAGAGGATCGAAGCAAAGCATCGCAGGAAGAAATCTCATCAAAGGGGGCGTGACAGTCCAGCATGCTGAATTCAGCAGGAAGCATAGCCGAGCAACACAACTTATAATTATCTGCATAGACGCTCTGCAGGTATTTCAGACCGCGCGGAAAAGAGCTGATGGGAAAGTCACCAGTGGACAACCACGGACATCAAACACACTTAGAGAGTTAAGGCCACTTGTTCCAGTGCTGTGCAGTGTTTTAATCTGCTGTGTGACATGTTTAACAGGCGCAGGTTCTTAAAGTTTGCACAGAAATCTAAGTGTACGTCTACAATGCTGACTTCTGATAAATCCAAATGTTTGAGAACGAAAGCAGCGGAAGGCTGAAGATGGGCGTTACATCTCAACGAGTCCATGGGATTCCTGGCTAAGCTCGGGGTCTGGAGATTTGTCATCATAATGAGGTCACTCACGCTCACTTCTCGGATGTTATTGCTGCTGAGGTCCAGACTACGTAGACTGGGCAGCACCACACTGTCGATGATGCGTATGTCATTGTTGACCAGACTGAGGTGAATCAGCATCGTGTTGTTCCACACGTCTCGCAGAGTCATTCCACTGCCAGACCCGTTCAGGTACCGCAGCAGCTCCCTCCGGTAGACATGAAGTTCCACAGGATGACTGCAGACAAAGGAGAAGCCGTAGCACGTGCAGCCGGCTGGACAAACGAGGCTGCAGAACTTGTCATCATCATAGAACGGGCGGTGCGGAGAGGCATCGCACAGATGATGCACGTGCACACACATCTTGCTCTTCCAGCAGCACCGATGTTACAAAGGATTCATCTCAATCATTGGATGGTAACAGCATTGAGAAAAAAGTACGCCCAGTTTTGTTAATTACTCTTAAAGACTGGGGACCACACCTGCACAAGTAAGGCTACCTTGTAATCACGATATGGTTGTAAGGTGAAGTTGCCTGGCTTTTCCTGAAAGACTGTAGACACTGGTCATTGTTGAAAATAAAAGTAATTTTACATGTGTCCCCCATTAAACAGTTAATAATACAGGAGTGCTTCTGAAGCACTGCCAGTGTTGAAATAAAAATATCTGCCTAAAGCGCTGTTAATTGAATGACTTAAAACCATCTTCTCCTCGGTTAGGGAGAAGCAGGATAATTGAATCGTCCTCAAAGCTTCAGCACACTTTTAGTTCCCCTGCCTCCTGAATTCTTTTAGTTTCCTCCTGTATCTCCTTCAATTGAAATTCTTTCATCATGATTCTGCCTTCTCTTCCATGTCTTGAGCAATACATTTATCGACATAGGCGAGCAGAGCTTCTCCCATCAAACCACAAATTTTACCCCTTAGATAAAACTTTGTCCTCGTCCACAGAGGACGCAAACAGGACTCTCTTCCTTAGTTTTCTGTACCATAGTGATATATGAAACATTGTCCTGTCCACTGGACACAAAAAGTAGTGGATCACAATTTCTATCAAAAGCGAAAAGGTGTCAAACCTCTGTCCAGTAGACTATATATATTCCATTTATTTTCAAACAAACACTAACGACCAATCATTTGTAAGAGGACCATGTATTTTTCAAACCCATCCAACAAAAAGGTAGGAATAACCAATGAAATATCAAATTTAGCAGTACGGAAAAAAGACAAACGCAATCGGCAATCATCGTCAAACAACACCAATATAACCAATGTACTACCGGGTAGAAAATTCAAGTTTTTTTTTCTTAAACACACACACATATGAATTACAAAACAACTAAAGTTTTTTTCATGGTTCCGACAGCTATTCATTCCGGAGAAAGAGCCTCAAGAACACTAAAGAAGCAACACAATCCCCAAGTAAAGGAAGAAACAGAAATAATCAGGAGGAATAACCAAAGATAATGAAACCAAAACCCACAAAGGAAGAAGGGACAAAGCCCTCGTACCTAAAGAAACTATATAGAAGGAGATACCCAATTACGCTGGAGACGGGAAAGAAAATCAAACACAAAACAGACATGCAACAACACAGTACAACACAGGTCAATCTCTCGAAAGCAAAGTCTGTAAACGTGGCCTATCCTTAATACTTGGGGCAAACTACAGGGGCATAAAAGCAAATCGTACCACTAAGACATCTTTTTAAATTTTAATGCTAAAAGAACATTTAAGGTACGGGGTCACCAGATGTTACGGATGAACCAGTACAGTTAACTACGTGGAACTACCGACGAACACAGTTGAATTGAAGTTCCACAGGGTACGTTTTCTCACCTCTCACATTTTTTCTCACCAAGTGAGAAAACGTGTCGGGTGTGGCATCACGTTTTCTCACCCGTCACGTTCTCTCTCTCTCTCTCTCTCTCTCTCTCTCTCTCTCTCTCTCTCTCTCTCTCTCTCTCTCTCTCTCTCTCTCTCTCTCTCTCTCGGGGGCATGCGCGAAAATGGCGACGAGGAATTGATGACATTGCTGAAGAGGAGAGATCTGAAAGAACTTATGACATTGCTGAAGAGGAGATAACTCATGACATTACTGAAGAGAAGAGATCTGAGAGGACTGTTGACGATGCTGACAGTGACGCTTTGCAAAGCAACAAATCACCTAACAATGATATATTTCATTTTGACCTCCTTCCCACTGAATTGCAAACTATGATTATACAATGATCCAAGTAGCAGGTTTATTCTGCAACGTGTAAACCAAATTTTCAGAAATGTTGTGCGCACTGTGCCTCTACCACGAATCCATATAAATTTTCTTGTTTTGGAAATCGTGCCCAATCCTGTAAGTGTCAGGCGTCTTGTAATTGCTTCTGGATCATTCAGTGGTTTGACCCTAGAGATCCGCCGAATCATCAGTCACAACAGATGGTTCAGGGCCTGTTAACCCTCAGAGAAATAGATCATCATCAATGGTTTGAAATAACCAATATTTGGTTTCGACGAGCGGTGTGAGAGTGACAGAGAATATAGGATGGAAAGACAGACACATTGTGACTTGTCAATTCCCCACGTATCTGATGACAGTGCTGAAGAGGAGAGATCTGATGACAATACTGAGGAGGAGAGATCTGATGACAATGCTGAGGAGGAGAGATCTGATGACAATGCGGAGGAGGAGAGATCTGATGACAATGCTGAGGAGAGAGATCTGATGACAGTGCTGAGGAGGAGAGATCTGATGACAATGCTGAGGAGGAGAGATCTGATGACAATGCTGAGGAGGACAGATCTGATGACAATGCTGAGGAGGACAGATCTGATGACAATGCTGAGGAGGACAGATCTGATGACAATGCTGAGGAGGACAGATCTGATGACAATGCTGAGGAGGAGAGATCTGATGACAATGCTGAGGAGGACAGATCTGATGACAATGCTGAGGAGGACAGATCTGATGACAATGCTGAAGAGGACAGATCTGATGACAATGCTGAGGAGGAGACAGCCCTGCACTTTTTTTTTTTTTTTGAATGAGAAGTAATGTTAAGTGAGAGGATAACTGTTTTGCTGTTGCATAACTGTTTTGCTCTGCTGCTGCTGCTGCTCTCTCTCTCTCTCTCTCTCTCTCTCTCTCTCTCTCTCTCTCTCTCTCTCTCTCTCTCTCTCTCTCTCGTGAGAAAACGTGACGATACACCTGTCACGTTTTTCTCACCAGGGTGGGAGAAAACGTGACGGGTGAGAAAACGTGACGTAACAGACGTTGACTTGAAACGATACTGAATATGACTTGTTGGATTGATGACGACATTCTCCATAAATATTCTTTTCAATCCAGTGCACAAGAAGGAAAGTAGATGATGCGTAACAAACATGTGAAAACTTTCAATTGTCATTATTTGAACATTAGTGTCCTGCAGAATGTGTATATTGTGCTCCTGTTTCTCGTCGCTGAAATCTTTCAAGAGTTCTCACCAGCAAGTGACAAAAAAGAGCAATCACTGATACTAAGTGGAAGCTACATGTGGTCTTATTGTAACTTGATTTTTTACGATTCCTTTATTGGGTGGTGAGAACTCAGATGTGTGCATGTCACGTTTACATTGATTGTGATCCCAACCAGGCAGGACTCACGTGCAGCTAAATCCTGGCTGGCTCGTCCGGCATCACATCTCACATGAACACTCTGCCTCCAACAATACACACACACACACACACACACACGCACGCACGCACGCACGCACGCACGCACGCACACACACACACACACACACACACACACACACACACACACACACACGCGCGCGCGCGCGCGCGCATTTATTATTAACGTTAAGTTATACCTGAGGCACCCATTTGTCACTGTAGGTACATGTGAAACTGGTTAAGACAATAACTTGAAGAAAAATCAAGGATCTGATATGAAGCTAAACATACCTGATAAACTGTTCCTGAAAGTCCAACAGATGATGATAGAGCATTTCATATGCAACCATAAAAAAGGAAATAGCTTCTAAAATGATTATAAAAAGATGTAAAAGCAACATCTTTGAAAACATATAAACACAAGAGATGTGGAAAAACAGTATCAGGGACTAAGAGACAAAATGAAGAACAAGTGTACTGCAGAAAATGGAAGGAATTCTGCTATTCAGAAAATGGAAGGAGTTCTGCTATTCAGAAAATGGAAGGAATTCTGCTATTCAGAAAATGGAAGGAATTCTGCTGTTCAGAAAATGGGAGGAATTCTGCTATTCAGAAAATAGGAGGAATCTGCAAGTGGATATGAGAGGAGGAAAGATTGTAAAATACTTTGGGAAAAAAAAGAAAGAATACGCTCTGGCAATAGAACAATCAAAATGATTGATGAAAATGGTAGTGATATATTTTCAAAACTATTGAAATTTGGTGCGAACAAACAACCGAGAAATACATTTTCTCCAAAAAGAAAACAAAGGAGGTCGAAACGCATCGTGTCTTCTATTTTGTTTGTCTCGTTCGTTCGGCTCAACACAAAAATTTCAAGTTTGTTTTTTTTTCTCCTAAAGGTATACAAAGCCCAAATATGGAAAACGTGTAGTATTGCCGACAGTGTGCATAATTTGATGACATTTCTGCCGCAGAAAGTGTCGGTCGTGTGGAATTAAAAATGAAGAAAGTGGAAAGGCCACACAAAACACAAACCACATGAAGAGCCCCAAAGGCAGACTGTTATGAATATCTGATGGTGTGTTCACCGAGCAGTTGTCTCTGTCTTGCT
>JADBJO010011003.1:37500-60000 GCA_016801955.1 Conus betulinus
TCTGAAGAAAATCAAGGATCTGATATCAAGCTAAACATACCTGATAAGCTGTTCCTGAATGTCTAACCGCTGATGATAGAGCATTTCATATGCTACCATAAAAAGAGAATAGCTTCTAAAATGATTATAAAAAGATGTGTACAACATATACTGGTTGACAGTCTTCTGATATTGAATACAATGATCAACAGCATCCATGATGTGTTCAGAGGCAGGACGCACCTGTTGTCCTACAGGATGACGTAAGGCAATGGCGGCCTGAGGATGGGGCCACCTGTCCACGTATAAGTCCATTTCTGAAAGTTGGCCTCTCAGGTAGTGCTTCAGCTCTCCATGAATCTGCAATGGGATCCAAAGTCACACATAAACACGCAGGCAGGCACACACACACACACACACACACACACACACACACACACACACACACACACACACACACACACACACACGCACGCACAGTGTGTGTGTGTGTGTGTGTGTGTGTGTGTGTGTGTGTGTGTGTGTGTGTGTGTGTGTGCGCACACATGCGCTCGTGTGTGTGTGTGTGTGTGTGTGTGTGTGTGTATGTCAGAGAGAGAGAGAGAGAGAGAGAGAGAGAGAGAGAGAGAGAGATCTGATTAAACTCTTGCTCTTGTTTAACACTATGTTGTAATCCTACAGAAATATTATGCAAGGCTTCTTTTTTTTGGTGGTTTTTGCCTCAATGTAGGATCAAAGAGTTGTTTTTTTTTTAAATAAGACGTTACAAGTGGATGGTGAGTGTGGTGTGGTGCTGTAACTTAACTTTTTTAAATCATGAAGAGAGAGAGAGAGAGAGAGAGAGAGAGAGAGAGAGAGAGAGAGTGTGCGTGCATGCATTCATGCGTGCGTGCATATATATATATATGTGTGTGTGTGTGTGTGTGTGTGTGTGTGTGTGTGTGTGTGTAAGTGCGCGCGCGTTTTTATATAGAAATGATAATCGGATGGCAGTGACACCTACGCGCGGCCTACTTACAGTTGTTATTTACACCGTGATTATTAACAATCGCAACTGTGATATTGCAGATTATAATTGCCCCAGTTAATTAAACGGACAAAGTGACTTGCTCCAGGTTGATAACAAATCCTCTCACCCCTATTCCTTCTAAAAAAAAAAAAATCTTGAAGAAGAAGATAACCTCTGTCAATATGTTCAACAAACAATCTATTGACACTGTGTTGGCTTTGATCAAGAAATCTGATGAAGACGGATATCGGGTGGAAAGTCTGATAAGCGGAGGACACGGTGTGGGAACCAGTGTAGTGGGTTTTACATTCCCTTGCTTCTGATTACACTCTCTGATATTATACCTTCCATCTCTCTCTCTCTCTCTCTCTCTCTCTCTCTCTCTCTCTCTCCCCAACGCATTGGGCTAATGTGTAGGTCGGACATCTGCTAAGTCGTAGCCACGAGACCCTCTTGTTCAGCTCTCTCATCTTCTTCTCAACGCATGCAAAACATCTTGCACACACAAGAAATCTCATCAGCAACTTCCCGAAGAGAAGACCAATTTTGGCCATTGGTATGGATGACACGTATACACAATGCATGCACCGAAAGAATGAAAGAATGAACAACAGAAAAAAAAGTGACTGGTACTGGACTGGATGACACAGGAAACGACAGACTGAAGCGACCCTGGCAGACAGCCCGTGGTGTAAATGAGACGGGATTGTAAAGCGGTGAGAGGTTGGATAGGGACTATATAAGTACTCCAAAATAATAATGATGATAATAATAATAATAATAATAATAATAATAATGATGATGATGATGATGATGATGATGATAATAATAATAGTAACAATAATAATAACAATGATAATAATAATAGTAGAGTGAAGAAGAATAAGAATGATAATGTCGTAATAATAGTAATGATAGTGAAGATGATGACAATAATAATGATAATAATAATGATGATGATGATAATGATGATAATTACAATAATAATGATAATGATGATGATAATGATGATGGTGATGGTGATGATGATGATGATGCTGATAGTGATAATAATAGTAATGATATGAGAAGAAGAAGAAGAAGAAGAAGAAGAAGAAGAATATATACCCTTATATTTGAACATTTAAGCAGTCTTTGAATAAGGAATGTGGCCTGATGTCTGTAGGATTAACAACGGACATATGGGCAAACATGTTACAATGAAAAGCCACGGATTTCCAGCCGAGGAAGAAAAGGGACGAAACGATAGAACTGAACTAGGATAGTTTACTGTACATCAGTGAGGGTTAAGTTGGGGTTTCAACCTTCGTGCGGATAGACGTATGGACAGTTAGACTCTATCGCTTCGTGCTGGAGTCATTCCAGATATTTATGCCACGATGAAATCAGGGCAAAATTGTGTGAAAGTAACACCAAATCAAAAAACTTTTTTCTGTGAAACCTGAGTATGGAAAGTCTCCTGTTTAATAACATGAGCTGTGCTCTGCCCAAAAGGTTTAATGAACTGAAAGTAGTGTTTTCAGAGATTACACTGTTACTGATTAAAGAGAAGAGAACTCATTACAGAACTGAAGCTCAAATGATTACATTATGTGTAGCATGAAATCATCAGTCACCTTAAAACTGTACGGTAGATGTTCCTCTAGCCATGACTTCAATTCTGGCAGTTGGGTCTTCGACAACTTCACTGCCATTTTGTTACCTGAAAATAGATAAAAGAAAAGAATTCACACACACACACACACACACACACACACACACACACACACACACACGCACGCACGCACACACGCATGTACGCACGCACGCACGCACGCACACACACACACAAGATGGCGCCTGCAGACAGCAACCGATACTTCAGTGCTGTGGATGCTGCTATGTTTTGTCTAAAACAAACAAAAGGAAACCACACCAGGATCCCGAAAAAGTTGCATACCAGTACTGTGTGCAAAAAGATGCACTGTGGATGTGCTAGCAAAGCACAGAAACGAGGAAAAGACAAATTGCAATTCGAAAACAACTTCTCAGGATGCTCTGCATGTTAAAGCAAACAGGCAGAAAAGAACAAGAACATAAATGTAGAAGAAAGTGACAAAAACAACAACAACAACAAAAAAAAAAAGAAGAAAATGATAACGCATACGAAAATGACATCGAATCTTCTTTGCATCATAAGCCGAAGTCTAACGAGCAGCGCAAGAAAAAATGACTTAAACGCCGAGTCCAGACACAAACAAAACGTCAATGACTTAAAGATCAAGTCCGGAGATAAATCAAACAACGAATTAAAGGCCAAGTCCAGAGACAAACCAAATCCAACTTTAAAGGGCCTTCCCAACATTTTATATGTGAATGACACTGTCATAAAGAAAGTCAACACAGACAGACTAGGGAAGTCCTACGGATGTGTAAGGTGCATCAGAGTAATGCAAGAACAATAAAGGACATCAAACCAGCAGTAGCCAAAGCAAGTGCATCTGTCAAGACACCTGCTGATGTTTTACTCTTACACGTTGGATCGAAGGACTTAGAAATAGAAATCAGCAGCAACATGTTCCGGAAGAATGGCAAAGTGCGTGAGGAGTATCAAAGAAGGAAACCCTGATCTGGCCATCATAATCAGTAAGATGGCTCCTACGTCAGATCCCGAACTCAATATCAAAGGGGACTTGTACAACGCACTTTTGGTGTCAGAGCTGAGTGATGACAAAAACATCACCTTTATCACTCACTCCAACCTAAAAGCCGCCCGCTCCAACATCCGTGATGGGCTTCATCCCACTGCTAGAGGAGCTGGCATCCTAGCGCGGAATACTGGCCGGCATCTGAGGAACCTCTCTCTTCTGGGAAGACAGCGCGACGTCGTCCCCGGTACCTGCGCCCCACTCCCTTCCCTGAGGATTCCTTCTACGGCTCTGCATGGTCCAATAGGTTCAATGTCTTATACAACTGGTGACACTTTTTTGTTGTTTTTGTTCGGAACAAATGTAGCATACCAGCCTACGTCTGTGTGTAGCTAGCTCCAATCGTGTTAAAGTAACATTTTTTTTTATCTGTGTAGTTATCTGTTGTTGTTTTTTTCTCCAAACATGAAATTTAACAAGAATAAAAAAAATATATTGCAATGAAATTGCCGCTCTCTCTAATTCTAATATTGACTGTTTACGTCAATCTTTAGAGTCATCTGAATGTCACGTTCTCTTATTCAAGTCTGTTAATATCAGCAAGAACAAACTACCAAGCTTGGGACAGTACTACTATCCACCAGTAGTAGATACAGATAAACATGGTGAGAAAGTGAACTGTGCTATCTATTATTCACACTGGACTACAGTATTGTGACAAACAATCACCTGTGCCAAGTGGAGTGCATGGGATTTTTTTCATGTGCTATAACTGTCAAGTTTTCAGACTCCTTGAAAGTAAACTGTGCTTCTGTATATTTACCTATGGGTCCAGATGAAGCCAGTACTGAATGGATAAAAAAAAAACATCAAGAATGATAACGGTAAATGGTTAGCAGGAGGAGGGGGGTAATGGTAAATGGTTAGTAGGGGGGGGGGGGGATGGGGGGGGGGGTAATGCACATTCTCCTTCCTGGGAAAAAGAGTGCACTCAAGTCAGTCGTCGCCCGCCAAAACGTTCACATCCGGGTTCTCTCTCCTTTACATATTATAAATATATGACCAGTGATGTAATATCTATAAATAGATTACAGTCCGGAACATCTTTCCCCCCTTTTTTTTTTTTTTTTTTTCAAAAGAAATAAAGTTCTCGTTAATTTTCGTTGTCTCTGTTTTGTTTGTGAATCTTCTACGCCGACAGTATATCAGAAACTGAACAAATAAAATTTCAGTTCAAACTTTCTCCAATTTAAACTTTCTAAAGGATCAGCAATCATCATGCATGCATACTTCATTCGCTCACACAGTCTGTATAAGTATTATAACGCAGTCAGACTTCAGTCATTCGCTTTCATGCCCAGTTCTCACATTCATACCTCTTATTACTCCAATATATTTTTTTTTTAAATTCTATACGCACTGGATAGAAAAAACACAAAAGAAAACAAAACATAATTTAGCTTCATCCGGATCAGCACCGTAAAGTTAATCATTCACACGTATTAAACAAACTGAAGGTTGAAAATACTTCTTCCACAGAAATGAAATGAACTCCACCTGGCTTAAACAAATGCAAATGGCTCTCTCTACACTGAGCCTTAAACTTTAAACTGAAATAAAATACTGCAAAGCTCCAACTACACGAGCTTGCAGAAAACCTAAAAGGCCATCAATTGCACAAGCTCCAACTACACTGAGCTTGGCAATATAAAAGCAAGCTCTAGCTACACAGAGCTAAAAAAAAAGAGAAAATTTATGTCGTGATCCTTCCTTCTTCCTCCCGGAAACGTTGCGGTTTCCTTGCGATGTAACCACGGCTGGATCTGGTGTTATAGTTAGTTGACTGGGATGGAGGTGAAGGTTGTGGAGACGGTGGTGCTGGCACTGCTGAGGGATGTTGATCTGGTCCCCCATCGTCGTTGCTTGCTGGCGGACTGCCACTGGCTGGCACACCTCCGCTGGCTGGCACACCTCCGCTGGATTCCTTTGGCAGCGACTGCAGGTGTTTACGGTTGCGTCGAAGGACACCTGCTGGCGAGTTGACCAGGTAAGTGCGATTTTCCGGATCTGCTGCGACAACAGTTTCTTGGGCCTCCCATTTTCTCTCATTGTCCAGTTTTATCAATACTGGATCTCCTGTTTTCAGCACTGGGAGACTGACTGCACCATGCTTGTGATCATAGTTCAGTTTATATGCACGCTTGGTTTTTCTCGTCTGCCGCTCGCACATCTGCGTCCCTCAGCGGATTAGGTTGTAGAACGTCTGGGAGAACTGGAACCTTAGTTTTCAGCTCTCTTCCCATCAACACTCTGGCAGGACTGGCCCCGGTGCTAGAGTGTGCAGTCGCCCTGTAATTCAACAGTGCAATGTCTGGTTCAGGCTGGCTCAGAATTTTCTTGGCGATTTTCACGGCTGATTCTGCTTCGCCGTTGGCTTGAGGGAATGCAGGACTGCTGGCTTGTTGCGTGAAGCCGAATTTCCGCGCAAAATCACGAAACTGACGACAAAGGAAAGGTTGGTGATCTGACACAACCACATCTGGAATCCCATGAGTTTTTGAAAACGCCACGGAACTTCCCTATGACAGTTTCTGCTGTTTTGCTGTGTAGGCGGACTATTTCTAGCCACCTGGAGTAATAATCAACAACTACCAGATAGTCGTTATCTTGATGTGTGAGAATGTCTGCTCCAAGTTTCTGCCATGGACGCTCAGGTAGCTCAGTAGGACGAAGTGGCTCATTGCGTTGCGCTGGCCTGTTTTTCCTGCATTCTCTGCACTTGTTTATGTAGTCTTTGATATCTCGCCGGAGACCTGGCCACCAAACAGAAAGTAGTGCTCTCTCCTGGCACTTGTGAATTCCTTGATGAGATTCATGCAGTTTCTCAAGGATGTGCTGACGTTGTCTTGCTGGAACAACAATCCGTCTTCCATGCACTAGCAAGCCATCTATGAGAGATAGCTCCCCTTGTGCTTGCTGATACGCCTGCAGCTGAGTGGAAACTGTCTTTGGCCACCCGTTGCAAACGTAGCTGATCACCTGTGAAGCTCTATGTCATGTACAGTCTCTGACTTCAGCTTCTCCAGTCTCTGGTCAGTCACAGGAAATGACGACGTCACTGAATCAACGTACGCTTTCACGTAAGATTCGGTCTCCATCTCTTCGTCTGCTGCAGTATGAGCAACAGGCTGTCTGCTGAGAGCGTCGGCTACAACGATGCTCTTACCTGGAACATGCACAACTTCAAAGTTGAACCTCAGAAGTCTCATTAACAGCCTCTGACAGCGAATTGGAGCTTGATCAATGTCCCTTTGACTTCATGAGTGGGGACCAATGGTTTGTGGTCCGTTGCAGTTCAAATTTGTCCAGGCCAATCAGATATTTTGCGAATTTCTCACAGGGCCCACACTGACGCTAAGCATTCCTTTTCAATTTGCGCATAGCGCTTCTCTGCCTCACTCAATGTTGTTCTTGACGCGAATGCAATGGGAAACAGTCTATGTCCACACTTCTGCATCAAACATGCTCCTAGACCATAGCTGCTACTGTCTGCACTCACAACAGTCTCTAGCTTGGGATCATAGAACGCTCTGGCTCCTGCGTTGCCTATCAGTTCTTTCACAGCATCAAATGCTTTCTGTTGTTTGGGCCCCAACTGAACACTCGATCCTTCTTCAGTAATTCAGTCACAGGCTTCAGAGTGTCTGCCATGTTTTTCACGAATCCTGTCAGATAGTTGAACATGCCGCACACTGTCCTCAGCTCCGACTGGTTTTGGGGTGGTGGCATGTCCTTGATGGCACTGACTTTCGCTGGATCAGGCTCGATCCCGTCCTCACTGACTACGTGCCCGAAATACTTGACTTTCTTCTGTCTGAATTGGCACTTTGCTTTGTTCAGTTTGAGTCCTGACTGTTCAATTCTGTCTAGCACAGCTTTCAAGCGAATGTCATGCTCCTCCAATGTCTTTCCGTAGACGATTGTGTCGTCCATGATCGCCTCGCAGCCCTCTAGGCCTTCCAGGACTTCCTTCATCTTTGTCTGGAAACACTCTGGTCCGAGAGAGATACCCATTGGCACACGTGTGTAACAATATCTCCCATAAGGAGTGATGAATGTTGTCAGCAGCCTGCTCTCGTCCTGTATCGGGATCTGGAAGAAACCCGACACTGCATCAAGAGTGGAGAAGATGGTTGACCCAGCCATCTTCGGCGCAATGTCGTCCAGGTTAGGAAGCATGCATCTTGGTCTCTTCACCACTGTGTTCAACTGTTTGTAGTCTACACATATTCTCACCTTCCCGTTTGGCTTTACCACTGGCACCATGGGAGCGCACAATCTGTTGGTTCTGTGACCAGCTGAATTATTCCTGCCTTCTCCATACGGTCCAGTTCCTCCCTAACTTTTTTTCTGTAGTGGGAATGGTACTCTCCTGGCCGCCGGCACACTGTATGGCTTGGCCCCCTGCTTGAGGTGGATGTGAACTGGCTCCGTCTTCATGAGACCTGTCGTGCCGAAAATCTCATCATCTATGTCTCTGGTGGCAAGTGACACTAGCCCCATCGTGACCGCTGCCTTTCTGCTAAGCAGGTTGTTACACAAACTTTTTTTTTCACAACGATCACCTTGAACTTGTAAGCTTTGCTTTTCACCTTTGTGCTGGCATGGAACTCCCCTGCTACTGAAAGCTTCCTCCGGGAGATGTGAGAGAAATTCTGGATTTCTTAAGTTCTGGCTTATTCTTCAGTTGTCGGAATGTTCTGTCACTGATAATAGTGATGTCTGCACCTGTATCAATCTTGAATGGCACGATGGTTTCCCGTATTTTGAGTTTCACAACCCATGGTTTCGACTTATCATCGTCCACTTTTGCTGCATCCATGTTGAACTCTTCTTCAGACTCTTTTCGAACCTCCCTGACACTACGGCAGACCTTCATGAAATGATTCTTCTTGCCGCACTTACGGCATGTTTTTTCCTCTTGCAGGGCATCTTTCCTTGGACGTGTGTACTGCCACACTGCCCACACTGACACAGTGACTGCTCTCTCAGTCCCGTGCCTCTGCCTCTGCCTCGACCTCGGCTCCTACCACCACGTGATGTGTGCGGAGTCTGGTGTTTCTGTTGTCCACTGTGTGTAGGGCGGTGTCTGTCATGGTACACACGGTCTGCTGCCGCAGCTGTAGTTCCTCTCTGCTCCTGGAGTTCGAGCTTGACCGCTTCAAATTGACGCGCCGTTGTCACTGCTGACTTCAGAGTAAGAGTGGCTTCTAGTTGTAACTTTTGTGAAAGTTCTTTGTCTTGAACGCCCAATACAAGTCTGTCCCGAATGCAATTTTCCTTGTCTGAAAAAGTCTGCATGCTCAGCTAGCTCGTAGAGCGCTCTGACATACTCCTCAATGGACTCATCTGATTTTTGGTCACGCTTATGGAATTGAGCACGAACATGAATAATATTTCTTTGGGGAACAAAATGATCATCGAATTTTTTCAAAACTTTCTCATAGTCTTTCTTGTCGTCTGCACTTAAATCAAATGTTTTAAAAATCCTATCTGCATCTGCACCCATAGCATACAAAAGGCTGCTTACCTGGATCTCTCCATCCTCTTTTGAAAGTTTTGATGCTAGTCTGAAGTGCCCGAAACGCTCTTTCCAAGCCGGCCATGCCGTTGGCTGGTGAAACGAAAAAGAATTCGGTGGTTTGTGCTGGTGCTGGTGCTGCTGCTGCTGCTGCTGTGGCTGATGATGATGATGGCTTTCTTTCTAACGTTGACAACTGATTTTTCCTTTGCTATTCGATTATTCAGTGTTTTCTTAGCTTCATTTGTATTGCTTTTGAATCCTTTTTCAGTTCTTGATTTGGAACGGAAAAGAAGGAATGGAAATGAAACAAGTAGTTGTGTATTTCACCATAGCATACATTTCGCCGAGGTCACACACAAACGCACTCACACACGCACGCACGCACGCACGGACAGACAGACGGACAGACAGACAGACACACACACACACACACACACACACACACACACACATACACACACACGCACGCACGCACGCACGAACACACACACACACACACACACACACACACACACACACACACGCACGCACGCACGCACGCACACGCACACACACACACACACACACACACACACACACACACACACACACTCCAAACAGAACCAAACAAGGCTGTCATAGAACGTCACTTTCATTTCCATGTTGATGTGACTATCATTTCCATGTTGATGTGACTTTCATTTCCATGTTGATGTGACTTTCATTTCCATATTGATGTGACTTTCATTTCCATGTTGACGTGACTTTCATTTCCATGTTGATGTGACTTTCATTTCCATGTTGATGTGACTTTCATTTCCATGTTGATGTGACTGTCATTTCCATGCAGAGGTGATTTCATTTCCATGTTGACGTGACTTTCATTTCCATGTTGATGTGACTTTCATTTCTATGTTGATGTGACTTTCATTTCTATGTTGATGTGACTTTCATTTCCATGTTGACATGACTTTCATTTCCATGTTGACGTGACTTTCATTTCCATGTTAATGTGACTTTCATTTCTATGTTGATTTGACTTTCATTTCCATGTGGATGTGACTCAGGGGTGCCAGCCAGCCTGATGTCAGAGGTCTTGGCACTGACGAAGGAGATGGGGAAACCGGTTTCGTTGGATTCTTGCATCATGATGAAAGCAACTCCACATGACTTAAAACCCATGTAGGTGTTCTGTCGTGTACAAATGCGTAAGGCTAGGTAGACACGCAAGACTTAGTCACAGTGTGTGTGTGTGTGTGTGTGTGTGTGTGTGTGTGTGTGTGTGTGTGTGTGTGTGTGTGCACGAACGTGTGTGTATGTGTGTATGTGAGTGAGAGGGAGGGAGGGAGGAGAGAGAGAGAGAGACAGAGACAGAGACAGAGAGAGAGAGAAAGCAGGACGAGAGAGAGAGAGAGAGAGAGAGAGAGAGAGAGAGAGAGAGAGAGAGAGAGAGAGAGAGAGATCAACAAATTTTGTTAAAGGAAAAAAATGTGGCATGTTTGTTTTTTTTCGGGAAAAGTGGAGTTTTAATAAATTACTAAAGCAGAATATCATTTAAAAATATGCATACAAAATGCAGATTACAAACATGAAATTCAACAATGCAAGAAAAAAAATGCTCTTCCCAAGGACATTTCGGACGAAATGTATCAGATGGAAAATCTCAAAGTGCAAATGAGACAGAGGCAATCATAAAAAACTCACACTTCCGTTTTTATGTGTACAGATAAATGAAGAGCGTTTTGGAACACAATACAAACCCATCCACACAAACACAATCTCTGTTGAAAGCACTGCATCAGAAAACATGGGAGATACAGAGAGAGAGAGAGAGAGAGAGAGAGAGAGAGAGAGAGAGATTCGTCGTGTGTTTTTAATTCTTTGCCAGCTTTCTGAAAGCACACACTGTCGTGTACTAGAAACATTCGTTTTTTGTAATGTTGTGTCTGTCCCCCTTCAGCTCACGTGTGTCTCGCGGTGTTGTCTTGGACAGACCCATTCCAGAGGGAGTGAAGGCCCGGCCCATTTCAAACGCTGAAGTCAGAATGATACACTCCACGTGGAAGTTTGCCAGTGAACGGTCGGAAGCTTACATCCAGCAATCAGCTCAACGGTTCCCATCAATGTATCTGGTGACAGAAAACGGGCACTATGTGGGACACATGATAGGCACCAATGACGGCACCATGAAAAATGCTCTACGTGAATCCTGAGTTCCGTGGAAAGGGTTACGCCAAGGTCATCGTATCCCAGCTGGCCCAGAAGTACTTTGACATGGGAGAGGACGCCTACATATTTGCTGAAGAAGACAACGTGGCCTCTCAGAAGCTACATCAGTCACTGGGATTCAAGGAAGTGGCGGGGATGAACCTTGTCTGGGTGTGTGTGTGAATAGAATTGCCATGAACCCAACAGTGAGCGTCCACTTTTAGTGCTACTGAACCTGAGCCCCCTACAAGGTATCTGATGTTTTATGATTATTGAAGTAGTGATCTCGGATGGTTTGATTTCAACAATCATTGTTCTTGCCATAAGACTGACAGGCACACACTGAACGTGTTGTATGGTAAAGTTGAAGTGCCCTAGCCTAATGTTTTAGAAGTTGTGAACTAGAAGATAAGAGCTATGGACTAAGTTTAAAAGCAGCAAAACCAGATACAGTCACACTTTACATCTGTCACAAGGAAGACAGTTTCAAAGAGCAGGTAGCCTTTAATTACCGTTGACCTGAGACACACAGTTGATCCAGTGCCTTATCCCATTGCTCCCACCAGGATTTCACCAATCAGGGCCTCTGCAGGGGATCCTAACTCAACAGAAGAGTCCAACAACCCCAAGCCATTCTGGATCTTCACAGTATTAAGATCCACAAAGGTCAACGACTCCATCCTGAAGGACGATGGACAGCTGATCACAGACCGTAACACCCAGGACCAGTGTCAGACTCTCTTTAGCGAGGTAGAACACACACACGCAAGGGAGTGCTCTAACAAGCTCCAGATGTCTGAAGTCATTGTGAAATCCATGATCAAGAAAATCACAGTCACTAAAAATGATGTAAAGAACATCGTCAACAAACTCGATCCATTCAACAATTGTAGGTGTGAAGCACTAAAAAGAAGTTGTTACTGGCTGGCGATGGACCTGGAAAGCTGGAATGATGACTCCTTTATAGACACAACGGGGGGAAAGGAAGCCAAGCAAACGGCAGAAGAAAGCCTGCAGATGATATATCAGTATGCCTCCCCCCACCCCCCACCCCCGACCCCCCACCCCCCGGGAAATACAGGGTCTGACGTCTGCAGTTTACACTGATACCGAAGCTCCTCAGACCTTTGCTAATACATGCTATCAGTACTAGTGCCGTGGAATCACTGGGGGACAGAATCCACCAGTCCACCAGGAAATGGCTCGGTGTCCAGCTGGTCTCACTGACGTGGCACTCCTCTGTCATCATAGTATGCTGACGCTGCCCCTGAGTTCCATCCTCAAAGAGACCAAAGTGGGTAAAACAACGTTACTAACTATGACTGAGGACTGGAAGACTAGACTGTGCGGTCAGTCCAGCCTGGGCAGACTGGCAGTAAACAGAACATCCAGGAGGCAGTGGACACGGCAAAGGAAAAACCTCCAGATAAAGAGAATTACAGGACACAGACAAACCCACAGACAGGAGGGTGTGTGTGTGTGTGTGTGGGGGGGGGGGGGGGTGCGCGGGTGGGTGGGTGGGTGGGTGGATGTGGGGGGTCAACAGAAATGAAGGTGAAGTCAAAGGGTCAAGGGAAAACAAAGAGAGACAGTGATACAGGAGTTAAAAGAAAAAAAAAAGAGGATGCGAGGAGAAAGCAGAAGGCAGTGGAGAAGGCCAACAGGGTCACTGAACATGATGGGAAAAACACACTCCACAGAAGTCTCATCCAGAATGAGATGCAATACCTGACACCTGCTAGGTGAAGCTTCATCCTCAGATCGGTACATGACTTCCTGCCATTGAATTCAGAACTGCTGACTGCTTGGGGAAATCAGATGTCCCTGAGTGTCTGTTCTGGCAGGACAGACAAAAGAGTGGAACGTGTCCCGCGTTCATGCGAAACAGGGAATTTACCGATACTGGGACCCTAACAGAATCAAACCAAGGCCGCAGACGCATAGAAGACATCGAAACTGAGGTCACCATGAGAGCAGGGCATGAAGGGCCACAGAATTTGAGACTTTATTTATGCTGAGCGATGAGAATGAGGATGATGAAGATAATGCTACAGATTTTCCATTCCAGTCTGAAAATGCATAACAGGGCTGTACTGTACACTTACTTTGATAGTATAGCCCAACGTCAACCAGGCCCGAGAGATGTAGACACCTACAATATTAGTCAGGAAGTTTGAGCAACACTCTGAGAGACGTATCCCCTAGGAGGATGAAATTCGACTGTGTGGTCCCAGTCTTCCCAATTGAGCCTTTAGCAAACTCAACTCTGGGTCGGTCGGGGCAGAAAAATCGCACATGGCTATGATGGGAATCGTACCCACAAAATCCCAGCCTGGAGTCCGCGACGCTAACCATTCTGCCACGGCAGCTGGTCAATATTTTGATTTCATCTGAGGGCAGATTAGCCCCCATTGTCATAATGCATGTCAAAGGTAAGACATCGATCTCTGACGTGATAAGTAAATTCTGAAGTGGCATTCAAAATATCTTATCTGTCTAATGCCCCATTGTCCCGTTTCTTAAGTTTAGATATACCCGAAATCAGATACGTAAGATCGGTGTGCGTTCATTCCACCATTGCCATTCAGATTCGTTCGTTGTCTATTGTTGCTCATAGATCCGTTCGTTGTCTATTGTCGCTCATACATCCTTTCGTTGTCTATTCTTGCTCATAGATCCCCTTTTGGCTATTCTTGTTCATATTGTTTGTCCATTGTTTATTTCACACAAGTGGGTCATATCGCCATTTTAATATTCATAGTCATCATCATCATCACGGCTCGACTTCGCAAATCGTCTGCACGAGTCGTTCGCTGTTCCGTCTCATTCTTTTCAGTATCCTTTCTGTTCACAACTTAATGTTTCGTGTTATTACTGTTGTTGTCTATATTGAGAACAAAATCTTTTCTTTTACTGCATGATTCTTCCCCTGCCTGAAAAGGCGGAAAGGAAAGAAGGAGGGATAATAGAAAATGAGGAATGGAAACGGGATGAGGGACAAGAACGAAGGAGAAGAAGAAGGAAGGTGGGGGGAGGGGGGGCTGTGCGATACAGAATGAACGTTTGATGAAAAATCAAATAACATCAAAGAAGAGACAGTATAAATCACGTTATTCAATCCGTTCAGCTGGATGGTTCACTATTCAAGCATTTGAACAAGCGCGGCTGACTACCCTCCAAGTGACTCAGCGTAAGGCTGGGTCTCCTTCTGGGGTAGCTTCATGACGGCCTGACATTGATAGCTTCATGTGGACTGCCAGTTCTAGACTTGTACGATCTTAGTTGTGGATGAGTCCCACAGAAAGAAACTCGTTTTCCCTTTCATCATTTGAAAGTAATCTTATCAACAGTTTCAGCAAATTATGCATACATACTCTCTCTCTCTCTCTCTCTCTCTCTCTCTCTCTCTCTCTCTCTCTCTCTCTCTCTCTCTCGGTGTGTGTGTGTGTGTGTGTGTGTGTGTGTGTGTGTGTGTGTGTGTGTGTGTGCGTGTGTGCGTGGGCGCGCGCGTGTGTGTAGGTTCTTGCTTTAAATTCCATCTTTTCTTCGCCCAGATTTCTGTGTTTTGTTTTCTTTATTCTTTAACCTGACTGTGTTAAGGTCCTGCAATACCGGCCGTTTGAACCATGTAGTTTGGGAAGCCATTTCAATCAACATCATGCGGCCAGACCTTTTTGTGTGAACACTGCCACAGTATAAGCTCGAGACTGACGTACTGAATGCAGTCTTCAGCTGACGAGGTCTTTTTGCCTCACTTCAATAACTCATAAGATGAAATTAAATCTTTTTGTGCTTTGGATTTCAATTTTAATGTGTGTGGATGGGTCCAAAAGGTACGAGGACCAAAGAAAGAAAAGGTTCTTTCGCCCAAATTTCAGTGCACGAAAGTTTTTAGTAGAACATTGCTGAAGTATGAAGCAGATTCCTTTCGTTAGCAAAGAGAGCGCATAGTCTCAGTACCGGACCACAATCTCCTCTACTTCTGTGGAGACCAGTTTAGGGTGTCTTGTGAAATTAATTCTTAAATACTTCAAAGGCTAAACAAGCTGTTTAGCGGTGCATTGCGTTGTCAGAACTCATCGTGCCTTACTGATTTTCCAACTTTATTTTTCCCCTAAAAAAAGTGAGTGCTTCATTTCAGTAATGGAAAGGATAACAGAGCAAACAAACGAACAATGCTTTCAGGACCCTGTCCTGCTCTCTGTGTCATGACTTTGCTGACGTTGTTGTTGTTAGTGGACATAAATCTGACTATATTCAAAGAAAACAAACCATGATGCGGATGAAAATACTGACCTTTTTCTATGTGTCAGACGTCGATACTAATCCACTATGCTCTCGTTTTCTGTCAGTTGTTTGAGTAACTTATTTTCCCGAGACTGTTGCCATTTCTCTTGTAGCATGTTGAGTGTGTAGAGGAAAGGGTTGAGCACGGAGTTGAGAGGCAAGACGAAGATGGCCATGGCCACGTTGACTTCGTTAGGAATGGCCAGGCCACTCTTGGCCAGCAGGCCCAGCAGACCTACAGGGAACCAGCCGAGGAAGTCTTGACATCACCACGGTCATCAGTGGCCGCGCGATCCGTGCCTCCTGCAGCTTCCTGCTGGTGGCTGCACTCCTGACCTTACTGAGCAGCACTGACCAGTAGATACTGACCTGTCCTGCAGCGATGAACGGGAACAGAACAAAGTTGAGGACGATCATGATTCCAAAGGCGTAATGCCGACCTTCAAACTGATGTCGTGTGATCGGCAGAGGGACGCAGATTCCAGTCTGGTCATAGAACTGCCATGAGGATGACACGGGTAACAGAGGTCTGCCATGAGGATGACATGGGTAACAGAGGGAATGAAGCAATGAAACCTCCAGTGACCCAGCACGCACCACACAGACACCTCGCCGACAATGGCTTCAGACGAAGCTGGGAGAAAGGAAAGCGGATGACGAGGAAACGATCCAAGGTGATGAAACAAATGACGAAAGCTGAAACCTCACTGGACACAACGGACATAAACCCAGCAAATCTACAAGCGGTACTGTGTCTCCACTCGAGATCTTTCCAAATGTAGGAATTGAGGTACACACGATCAGCTATCCCAATGACCGCTAAGTACACGCCCATGAGGAAGTCGGCCACACACAAGTGCACCACAAGCACGTCAAATGCAGACTGTCTTTTCCTGTCCTTGGCTACAAGACGTGCAGTGAAAGTAACGGAGTTGCCTAGGAGAGTGAAGAAGGCAAACACGGACAGCGTGATCCTGTAGACAGAGGATCGAAGCAAAGCCTCGCAGGAAGAAATCTCATCACACGGAGCGTGACAGTTCAGCATGCTGAATTCAGCAGGAAGCATAACCGAGCAACACAACTTATAAGTATCTGCATAGACACTCTGTAGGTATTTCAGACCGCGGAAAAGAGCTCATGGGAAAGTCACCAGTGGACAACCACGGACATCAAACACACTTAGAGAGTAAAGGCCACTTGTTCCAGTGCTGTGCAGTGTCTTTAAATCTGCTGTGTGACATGTTTTAACAGGCGCAGGTTCTTAAAGTTTGCAAAGAAATCTAAGTGTACGTCTACAATGCTGACTTCTGATAAATCCAAATGTTTGAGAACGAAAACAGCGGAAGGCTGAAGATGGGCGTTACTTCTCAACGAGTCCATGGGATTCCTGGCTATGCTCAGGGTCTGGAGATTTGCCATCAAGATGAGGTCACTCACGTTCACTTCTCGGATGTTATTGCTGCTGAGGTCCAGACTACGTAGACTGGGCAGCGCCACACTGTCGATGATGCGTATGTCATTGTTGACCAGACTGAGGTGAATCAGCATCGTGTTGTTCCACACGTCTCGCAGAGTCATTCCACTGCCAGACCCGTTCAGGTACCGCAGCTCCCTCCGGTAGACATGAAGTTCCACAGGATGACTGCAGACAAAGGAGAAACCGTAGCACGTGCAGCCGGCTGGACAAACGAGGCTGCAGAACTTGTCATCATCATAGAACGGACAGTGCGGAGAGGCATCGCACAGATGATGCACGTGCACACACATCTTGCTCTTCCAGCAGCACCGATGTTACAAAGGATTCATCTCAATCATTGGATGGTAACAGCATTGAGAAAAAAGTACGCCCAGTTTTGTTAATTACTCCTAAAGACTGGGACCTCACCTGCACAAGTAAGGCTACCTTGTAATCACGATATGGTTGTAAGGTAAAGACTGGGACCACACCTGCACAGGTAAGGCTACCTTGTAATCACGATATGGTTGTAAGGTGAAGTTACCTGGCTTTTCCTCAAAGACTGTAGACACTGGTCATTGTTGGAAATAAAAGTAATTCAACATGTGTCCCCCATTAAACAGTTAATAATGCAGGAGTGCTTCTGAAGCACTGCCAGTGTTGAAATAAAGATATCTTCCCAAAGCGCTGTTAATTGAATGACTTAAAACCATCTTCTCCTCGGGTTAGGGGAGAAGCAGGATAATTGAATCGTCCTCAAAGCTTCAGCACACTTTTAGTTCCCCTGTCTCCTGAATTCTTTTAGTTTCCTCCTGTATCTCCTTCAATTGAAATTCTTTCATCATGATTCTGCCTTCTCTTTCCATGTCTTGAGCAATACATTTATCGACATAGGCGAGCAGAGCTTCTCCCATCAAACCACAAATTTTACCCCTTAGATAAAACTTTGTCCTCGTCCACAGAGGACGCAACAGGACTCTCTTCCTTAGTTTTCTGTACCATAGTGATATATGAAACATTGTCCTGTCCAACTGGACACAAACAGTAGTGGATCACAATTTCAATCAAAAGCGAAAAAGGTGTCAAACCTCTGTCCAGTAGACTATATATATTCCATTTATTTTCAAACAAACACTAACGACCAATCATTTGTAAGAGGACCATGTATTTTTCAAACCCATCCAACAAAAAGATAGGAATAACCAATGAAATATCATCAATTTAGCAGTACGGAAAAAAGACAAACGCAATCGGCAATCATCGTCAAACAACACCAATATAACCAATGTACTACCCGGGTAGAAAATTCAAGTTTTTTTTTTTTCTAAACACACACACACATATGAATTACAAAACAACTAAAGTTTTTTTTCATGGTTCCGACAGCCATTCATTCCGGAGAAAGAGCCTCAAGAACGCTAAAGAAGCAACACAATCCCCAGGAAAGGCAGAAAGAGAAATAATCAGGAGAAATAACCAAAGATAATGAAACCAAAACCCACAAAGAAAGAAGGGACAAAGCCCTCGTACCTAAAGAACTATATAGAAGGAGATACCCAGTTACGCTGGAGACGGGAAAGAAATCAAACACAAACAGACATGCAACAACACAGTACAACACAGGTCAATCTCTCGAAAGCAAAGTCTGTAAACGTGGCCTATCCTTATAATTGGGGCAAACTACAGGGGCATAAAAGCAAATCGTACCACTAAGACATCTTTTTAAATTTTAATGCTAAAAGAACATTTAAGGTACGGGGTCACCAGATGTTACGGATGAACCAGTACAGTTAACTACGTGGAACTTCCAACGAACACAGTTGAATTGAAGTTCCACAGGGTACGTTTTCTCACCTCTCACTTTTTTCTCACCAAGTGAGAAAACGTGTCGGGTGTGGCATCACGTTTTCTCACCCTCTCTCTCTCTCTCTCTCTCTCTCTCTCTCTCTCTCTCTCTCTCTCTCTCTCTCTCTCTCTCTCTCTCGGGGGCATGCGCGAAAATGGCGACGAGGAATTGATGACATTGCTGAAGAGGAGAGATCTGAAAGAACTTATGACATTGCTGAAGAGGAGAGAACTCATGACATTACTGAAGAGAAGAGATCTGAGAGGACTGTTGACGATGCTGACAGTGACGCTTTGCAAAACAACAAATCACCTAACAATGATATATTTCATTTTGACCTCCTTCCCACTGAATTGCAAACTATGATTATACACAATGATCCAAGTAGCAGGTTTATTCTGCAACGTGTAAACCAATTTTCAGAAATGTTGTGCGCACTGTGCCTCTACCACGAATCCATATAAATTTTCTTGTTTTGGAAGTCGTGCCCAATCCTGTAAGTGTCAGGCGTCTTGTAATTGCTTCTGGATCATTCAGTGGTTTGACCCTAGAGATCCGCCGAATCATCAGTCACAACAGATGGTTCAGGGTCTGGTTAGCCCTCAGAGAAATAGACCATCAATTGTTTGAAATAACCAATATTTGGTTTCGACGAGCGGTGTGAGTGTGACAGAGAATATAGGATGGAAAGACAGACACATTGTGACTTGTCAATTCCCCACGTATCTGATGACAGTGCTGAAGAGGAGAGATCTGATGACAATGCTGAAGAGGAGAGATCTGATGACAGTGCTGAAGAGGAGAGATCTGATGACAATGCTGAAGAGGAGAGATCTGATGACAATGCTGAAGAGGAGAGATCTGATGACAATGCTGAAGAGGAGAGATCTGATGACAATGCTGAAGAAGAGAGATCTGATGACAATGCTGAAGAGAGAGAGATCTGATGACAATGCTGAAGAGGAGAGATCTGATGACAATGCTGAAGAGGAGAGATCTGATGACAATGCTGAGGAGGTGAGATCTGATGACAATGTTGAGGAGGACAGATCTGATGACAATGTTGAGGAGGAGAGATCTGATGACAATGCTGAAGAGGAGAGATCTGATGACAATGCTGAGGAGGTGAGATCTGATGACAATGTTGAGGAGGACAGATCTGATGACAATGTTGAGGAGGAGACAGCCCTGCACACTTTTTTTTATTTTGAATGAGAAGTAACAATGTTAAGTGAGAGGATAACTGTTTTGTTGTTGCATAACTGTTTTGCTCTTTTGCTGCTCTCTCTCTCTCTCTCTCTCTCTCTCTCTCTCTCTCTCTCTCTCTCTCTCTCTCGTGAGAAAACGTGACGATACACCTGTCACGTGAGAAAACGTGACGATACACCTGTCACGTTTTCTCACCAGGTGAGAAAACGTGACGGGTGAGAAAACGTGACGTAACAGACGTTGACTTGAAGCGATACTGAATATGACTTGTTGGATTGATGACGACATTCTCCATAAATATTCTTTTCAATCCAGTGCACAAGAGGAAAGTAGATATTGCGTAACAAACATGTGAAAACTTTAAATTGTCATTATTTGAACATTAGTGTCCTGCAGAATGTGTATATTGTGCTCCTGTATCTCGTCGCTGAAATCTTTCAAGAGTTCTCACCAGCAAGTGACAAAAAAAGAGCAATCACTGATACTAAGTGGAAGCTACATGTGGTCTTATTGTAACTTGATTTGTTACGATTCCTTTATTGGGTGGTGAGAACTCAGATGTGTACATGTCACGTTTACATTGATTGTGATCCCAACCAGGCAGGACTCACGTGCAGCTAAATCCTGGCTGGCTCGTCCGGCATCACATCTCACATGAACACTCTGCCTCCACAACACACACACATGTCAAAGATATAGTTTGCATTTGTGGATGCAAAATATCTCCTAATCACATTCTTTCATGTCAAAGCTTGAAGATATTCATTCCAGTTTTATCGCAGAATAACTCGCTCAGTATATTCGACTCTCCAGCTTTGACTTATGACTTTTTTTGTAAGTCTAGAGAACAGTCCAATTGGTCACTATCTATAATCATTTTTTTTTAATGCGGAAGTGATGGAGGGGAAGAGTAGAAGAGAAGGGGGGGCGATGTTTATCATTTTGTTGATTTTTTTTTTTTCTTCCTTTTTTTTTTTTTTTTTTTTTTTTTTTTTTTCTACTATAATCGTGTAGCTATATTTTCTTCCTACATTCAAATACACATACATTTTCACGCCTAAGCATGCATATGTATACACACGTACATGAATATGTAGAATTCCATACAGTTTAGACATACACAAGTCTTACTCT
This sequence comes from Conus betulinus, assembly GCA_016801955.1. NCBI lineage: Eukaryota > Metazoa > Mollusca > Gastropoda > Neogastropoda > Conidae > Conus > Conus betulinus. The sequence continues at coordinate 58,819 of JADBJO010011003.1, forward strand.
CTTACTCATCCACTTTTTTTTTTTTTTCCGTCTAATATCACGATTAGTGGAAGACGTTTAAATAAATCACACACACACACACACACACACACACACACACACACACACACACACACACACACACACACACACACACACACACACACACACTCATGCGCGCTTGTGCGCAATTTATTATAACGTTAAGTTATACCTGAGGCACCCATTTGTCACTGTAGGTACATGTGAAACTGGTTAAGACAATAACTTGAAGGAAATCAAGGATCTGATATGAAGCTAAACATACCTGATAAACTGTTCCTGAATGTCTAACCGATGATGATAGAGCATTTCATATGCAACCGTAAAAAAGGAAATAGCTTCTAAAATGATTATAAAAAGATGTAAAAGCAACATCTTTGAAAACATATAAACACAAGAGATGTGGAAAAACAGTATCAAGGACTAAGAGACAAAATGAAGAACAAGTGTACTGCAGAAAATGGAAGGAATTCTGCTATTCAGAAAATGGAAGGAGTTCTGCTATTCAGAAAATGGAAGGAATTCTGCTTTTCAGAAAATGGAAGGAATTCTGCTATTCAGAAAATGGGAGGAATTCTGCTATTCAGAAAATAGGAGGAATCTGCAAGTGGATATGAGAGGAGGAAAGATTGTAAAATACTTTGGGAAAAAAGAAAGAATACGCTCTGGCAATAGAACAATCAAAATGATTTATGAAAATGGTAGTGATATATTTTCAAAACTATTGAAATTTGGTGCGAACAAACAACCGAGAAATACATTTTCTCCAAAAAGAAAACAAAAGAGGTCGAAACGCATCGTGTCTTCTATTTTGTTTGTCTCGTTCGTTCGGGCTCAACAAACAAAATTTCAAGTTTGTTTTTTTCTCCTAAAGGTATACAAAGCCCAAATATGGAAAACGTGTAGTATTGCCGACAGTGTGCATAATTTGATGACATTTCTGCCGCAGAAAGTGTCGGTCGTGTGGAATTAAAAAATGAAGAAACTGGAAAGGCCACACAAACCACAAACCACATGAAGAGCCCAAAGGCAGACTGTTATGAATATCTGATGGTGTGTTCACCGAGCAGTTGTCTCTCTCTTGTTTGTATCCTGGGTAGGGGAAAGCGGTACTCAGGAAGTCTGAAGCTGATATAAGATACTCGTAACCTTTGTTTTAAA
>JADBJO010011004.1:0-30000 GCA_016801955.1 Conus betulinus
AGAATTGAAAGGTGACTTCTGTAGATCTGTCTCCTTTACAGCTGCATACAAAAAAATAAAAATAAAAAGTCAACCTCACCTGGTGACAATGTGTCCATACATGTCAACCTCACCATGTAACAATATGTCCATACATGTCAACCACACCTGGTAATAATGTGCCCATACATGGCAACCTCACCTGGTAACAATGTGTCTATATTAGTATGTACATGTCAACCTCACCTGGTGACAATGTGTCCATACATGTCAACCTCACTGTGTAACAATGTGTCCATACATGTCAACCTCACTGTGTAACAATGTGTCCATACATGTCAACCTCACCTGGCAACAATGTCTCTAAACAGAGCTTAATCTAGGACTTTTTAAAAAGGGGGGCAGTCCCCCCGCCCCTCATCAAAAAAATGGGGGCACTCCCCCCCTCCCCCCTCTCCATGGCTACTTCTTCAGCTAATCGCCTTGAAACCGGTCTTCCCTTGCACTTGCACTCTTTTCAAGCTGCTTCTCCAAGCTTATGGATGTAGTCGCAGTTTCTTCATGATCTTCTCCACCCTCGCATGGCACAGAATTTTTTTTTTTTTTTTTCACTTTTCCTCCACAAAAATTTAAGTCGAATAGGTTGAGTGCACGCTTCATATTGGAAAATATCCAATATGGCGCCTTAAACTCTTGCACCTTCTCGTCGGTGATCGAGATGGAGATGAACGCCACTGATTGGTTGATTTACACTAACAGCCAATGAAATATCAAGAAATCGTTCGCTCCTGCTCAGTCTTAGTTTTCAGTTTTTCAAGCAGACGACAAACAAGTGCCTGCAACGATCAGTGAACAGGGCGGGCAGTTCTGCAACTGTGCGGGAGTCTGCCCGCATTAAGACTCGATAATTGCGGGAAAAACAGATTTTCGGGAGATTGTACCAATCCCACACTCTAGATTAAGCTCTGCTATATATATATATATATATATATATATATATATATATATATATATACACACATGTCAACATCACCTGGTGACAATGTGTCCATATATGTCAACCTCACTGCGTAACAATATGTTCATACATGTCAACCTCACTGTGTAACAATGTATCCATACATGTCAACCTCATCTGGTGACAATGTGTCTTTATACATGTAAACCTCACCTGGTAACAATGTGTCCATACATGTCAACCTCACTGTGTAACAATGTGTCCATACACGACAACCTCACTGTGTAACAATGTGTCCATACATGTCAACCTCACTGTCTCACAATGTGTCCATACATGTCAACCTCACTGTCTCACAATGTGTCCATACATGTCAACCTCACTGTCTCACAATGTGTCCATACATGTCAACCTCACTGTGTAACAATGTGTCCATACATGTCAACCTCACTGTGTAACAATGTGTCTTTATACATGTCAACCTCACTGTGTAACAATGTGTCCATACATGTCAACCTCACCGCGTAACAATGTGTCCATACATGTCAAACCTCACCGCGTAACAATGTATCCATACATGTCAACCTCACAGCGTAACAATGTATTCATACATGTCAACCTCACCGCGTAACAATGTATCCATACATGTCAACCTCACTGTACCAATGTGTCCATACATATCAACTTCACCGTCTAACAATGTGTGTCCATACATGTCAACCTCACTGTCTCACAATGTATCCATACATGTCAACCTCACCGCATAACAATGTATCCATACATGTCAACCTCACTGTACCAATGTGTCCCATACATGTCAACCTCACCGTGTAACAATGTGTCCATACATGTCAACCTCACTGTGTACCAATATGTCCATACATGTCAACCTAACTGCGTAAGAATGTGTCCATACATGTCAACCTCACCGTGTAACAATGTGTCCATACATGTCAACCTCACTGCGGAACAATGTATCCATACATGTCAACCTCACCATGTAACAATGTGTCCATACATGTCAACCTCACTGTGTAACAGTGTGTCCATACATGTCAACCTCACTGCGGAACAATGTGTCCATACATGTCAACCTCACTGCGGAACAATGTGTCCATACATGTCAACCTCACTGTGTAACAGTGTGTCCATACATGTCAACCTCACTGTCTCACAATGTGTCCATACATGTCAACCTCACTGCGTAACAATGTGTCCATACATGTCAACCTCACTGCGTAACAATGTGTCCATACATGTCAACCTCACTGTGTAACAATGTGTCTTTATACATGTCAACCTCACCGTGTAACAATGTGTCCATACATGTCAACCTCTCTGTGTACCAATGTGTCCATACATGTCAACCTCACCGTGTACAATGTGTCCATACATGTCAACCTCACCATGTAACAATGCATCCATACATGTCAACCTCACCATGTAACTATGTATCCATACATGTCAACCTCTCCTGGTAACAAGGTCTTTACACAAATCACAGAGACGCGCAGAATACACATACAGTTGTTGACTTACCTGGCCGCCAGTCTTTCATAGGAGGTATCGGACATGGAGGGGACAGGTCCCCCTGTCCACACACCGCGCTCCACCAGGTGCCTGGCTGTTGCAGCTGGTCAGCACAGAGACACCGCCCGATAGCCTGTGCCGCGTCCTGACTGTTGGTGCACCGAACCAAGGCCTGCAGGACACACACAGGACAGACCCTTCACCCAGGGGAGACCACTGTCAGGGGTTGTACTACATGGACAGACTATCAATTTAGGGTGTGTCAGGAGATTACTGCATGTACAGTCCATCCTGTCAGGGTGTGTCACTGTCATGGGTCGTATGGCATGTACAGTCCATCATGCGAGAGTATGTCACTGTCATGGGTCGTATGGCATGTACAGTCCATCATGTCAGAGTATGTCACTGTCATGGGTTGTGCGGCATGTACAAACCATCATATCAGGGTGTGTCACTGTCATGGGTCGTACGGCTTGTACAGACCATCAAGTCAGGGTGTGTCACTGTCATGGAATGATGGATCGTACGGCTTGTACAGACCATCATGTCAGAGTGTTATCACTGTGAGGGCTGTGCAATGGGTGTGTGCTCCGAGTACAAACAACAGCGACATGTTACAAGTGTCACAAACAATTGTCAGTTACAGTGTTGTAGATACTAATGTCAGTCACAGCATATACAGCCCTCTGTCAGGTACAGTATGAAACAGACAGACATCATTCGGTGCGTACACACCTGTGTTAGTTACAGTACCTACAGCCTCACCCATGTCATACAATGTGCACAAACTTGCTTATACAGACCTACGCCATGCAGTGTATACAGATCTACACCATGCAGCGTATACAGATCTGTATCTATACCATACAGTGTATACAGACCTACACCATGCAGTGTATACAGACCCTACGCCATGCAGTGTATGCAGACCCTACACCATGCAGTATATACAGACCCTACGCCATGCAGTGTATACAGATCCTACGCCATGCAGTGTATGCAGACCCTACACCATGCAGTGTATACAGACCTACGCCATGCAGTGTATACAGACCCTACGCCATGCAGTGTATACAGACCTACACCACTCGGTGTATACAGACCTATGTCGTATTATATACAGACCTACACCATACAGTGTATACAGACCTACACCATGCAGTGTATACAGACCCTACACCATGCAGTGTATACAGACCCTACACCATGCAGTGTATGCAGACCTACGCCATGCAGTGTATACAGACCTATGTCGTATTATATACAGACCCTACACCATACAGTGTATACAGACCTATGGTGTATTATATGCATACCTACACCATATAGTGTATAGAGACCTATGTCATACAGTGTATACAGACCTACACCATGCAGTGTATACAGACCTGTATCATACAGTGTATACAGACCTACACCATGCAGCGTATACAGACCTACACCATGCAGTGTATACAGACCTATGTCATACAGTGAGTACAGCCCCATCTTATGCAGTGTGTATAAACCTATGCCGTACAGTTTGTACATAGTTTTAGATATGAATTCCAACAATTATTACAGATCCTTTGCTTTTACAATAAATTGTGCAGTCCAGTTCGAAAAAAAAAAGAAAAGAAAGGAAGTGTTGATGCCAAACACAGATCCTGGCAAACCTGGGGATTGTAGATCCTCCTCCTTTCACTTGCCTTCATGTCTTCTTTCGTGAAATACCAAAGTAATTCACCATGAGGGAAAACAACAAAACGACAACAACCACCACACTAAATGATACAGCCTTAGTGTTTGACAAAAAAAGAGATTATCTTTCAAAGGAAATTATTCGACAGAAATATAAATAGGAAGCCCTGATATTTTAAGCTATGACTGCCCAATTCCCTTTTATTATTGTCATTTCTCCATGTTGAAAATGGCTACGATCATCAGGGTATGTCTGTCATGGGTTGTGCGGCATTGTCAGGCCAATGACAACAACGCTGACTGTCAATGTGCATGAAGGTGAAGACAGGCCAATGACAACAACGCTGACTGTCAATGCGCATGAAGGTGAAGACAGGCCAATGACAACAACGCTGACTGTCAATGCGCATGAAGGTGAAGACAGGCCAATGACAACAACGCTGACTGTCAATGCGCATGAAGGTGAAGACAGGCCAATGACAACAACGCTGACTGTCAATGCGCATGAAGGTGAAGACAGCCAATGACAACAACGCTGACTGTCAATGCGCATGAAGGTGAAGACAGGCCAATGACAACAACGCTGACTGTCAATGTGCATGAAGGTGAAGACAGGCCAATGACAACAACGCTGACTGTCAATGAGCATGAAGGTGAAGACAGGCCAATGACAACAACGCTGACTGTCAATGAGCATGAAGGTGAAGACAGGCCAATGACAACAACGCTGACTGTCAATGAGCATGATGAAGACAGGGCCAATGACAACAACGCTGACTGTCAATGTGCTTGAAGGTGAAGACAGGCCAATGACAACAACGCTGACTGTCAATGTGCATGAAGGTGAAGACAGGCCAATGACAACAACGCTGACTGTCAATGCGCTGTCAATGTGCATGAATGAAGGTGAAGAGAGATCAAAGGGAACAGCTGAAAGTATCACTCTCCTTCTGTCCACTTTATGTCACATCCAAGATCAAAGGGAGGTAAATCACAGACAGGACACAGGACAGAAGCTGACGTCCACTTTGGAGACCAAAAGTGACCATGGGTGACACAGGTCACTTGTTCATGTCGATCAGATATATGATGTCACTCTGCTTTAAAATCGCAATGTTATAAAACATGTTGAATAAACTATTCTTCCAAAACATCAGTCCCATCACAGTTAGACACCCTGAAAACACTGCATGACTCAGAAGAAGAAGACACCGATCTGACAGAATGACGCAATACTTCAGGAAAAGACGTCACGACAGATGGATGATGACAAAAATAAAAAGTTGCAGGGTGTTTGTCGCCGACAGCGTGAAAATCAGAGCTATGACAGACACACGGCAAAAACAATACTCCCCTGATAGGAGTCAGCATGAAGATCAGAGCTGTGACAGACGCATACCAAACAATACTCCCCTGATAGCAGTCAGAGTGAAGATCAGAGCTGTGACAGACGCACACCAAACAACACTCCCCTGATAGCAGTCAGCGTGAAGATCAGAGCTGTGTCAGACAATGGGCACAGGCTTATCAGTGGCAGTATGTATGTCACTGGTGTGTACTGGTCTGTGTCAATGTACACAGAGCTGTCTGTTACAGTTTATGTAGTACAATGACAATAGTGACGCAGCATGCACTGATCTATGTCAGTGTGCACAGAGCTGTCTGTTACAGTATGTGTAGTATGCTGACACTGATATGTACTGGTCTGTTTCAGTGTGCACAGACATATCATTTACAATGTGTATACCACTATGACACCAGTGTGTACAGACATGTCATGCCTATGTCATTCGCAATCTGCAAAGATGTAACTATGCAAGCTGCTGCATATGCTGTTGTGTAACATGTGTAACAACTTCGACTTATTTGTCACCAATGTCAGTGTGCGCACGACCCCACTTTACACAACCTGTACAGATCTTTGTGTGCGGCAATGTTTACATACCTATGTTAGTGACACAACGTATCAATTGCAGCATGTACAGTCATGCTTATACAGTGTATAGATCTTCAGTTTGAATGTGTACAAGCTTGTGGTCATGACACTGTGAGCCAAAACTAAAGCATTACAGTTAGTACATAGATAGATGACAGATGTGATCTGTTTGCATGTGTCATCATGTTTTGCAGTCAGGTCTTGTGTTTTGTCTCTCAGCACTAAGGTGTGCCTGTAATGTCTACTCACCACTTGGAGCTGCTGAGAGCTGTTCACTGCCGCAGTCAGCTGAGCGGAGGTGATGCTAAGTAGAAGAGGCGCCTTTGTCACCCTGATGTTGCTGCCAGCCATGTCCTGTACAAGGTGCTTGAGTGCGAATTCCTGATTGTCAAGTTGCTTTATGGCCTTCATGACTTCTTTGGCGATTATCTGGTCCTGGTCTTCTGGCGACTGTGTTGAGTGGGGTGGATTCTGTCTGACAAGAGCAGTCTGCCCAGCGACAGTTTCCACAGTGTGGGGAACCCGATGAAAGAAAAGGGGCGGGAAGAAATGGGTTGTCTGAAGGAGATTGGGGTACATGAACTGAATAAAGGGGATCCAGGCGTCCTCTGGAGCACTTCCTGCCTGCAATAAACCATCATCTCTGTTGTTTGTTTTCTTTTCATGAACCCTTGGTCATCATCATCATCATCATCATCATCATCATTATTATCACTACCATTATTGTCATTGTTATTACTATTACTGTTATCGTTATGGTTGTTATCAATTTTGCTATAATTATTATTATTATAATTTTTCATTCATTCATTTTTCTTTTTATTGTTATTCCATACTTAAGTTATGCACAGCCTAATAATACACCCTGTCAAGAAATCAACTGCTCCATGTTAAATTTTTCAATGTATTCATATAACCTTTGTATTAATAAAACCTACTTTCCTAATTCCTTAATGAAGCCACAATAATGTCACTCTTTTAATCTGGAGATAGAAAGCAGATCCTTCAAATTAGTGAAAACTTAATGTCATATTGCATAACATGAAGTACGCCATCCCAACCAGCCTGGATTTAGAGCCAGCCATTTTTGCCACAACACTGACAGATCTTTTGATCAATAGATAGCAAATATAAACGATTTACAATTCAGAAGGTTTCTGTCAACTGATTTTGCAAAAGTCTTTAACGTCACTGATCACAAATAATTCCTGAAAAAATAGTTGTCTATCAATTTTGCAGATTTTTGCCACAAATGTTAGGTGTACCTCAAGGGCCAGTTCTAGGTTCTCTTCTTTCTCCTTTTACTCTGTGTACATGTATTTCACTGAAACCATTATTAAGTGTTCATAAGCGAACTCTCAAAGCTAAATTACAAAAATTGTCTAAGTAGTACCTCAAAACTACACCAAGCAAAAATGTTTTGTCCCTTACCATACAAACTTCAGTCCAATCAAGCAATACTGATCTATGGATAATGAATGGCAATGCACCTTTGACTCTAATTGCAAAACTTCCTCTCAACCAATCAAGATACACCAGTAACATGCTTATCAATAAAACCAGAACTGATTTGATCTTTTAAAAATCACCGTGGACTACTTAAATGGTACACTTTGTTGTTGTTGTTGTTTTTATCATTATCATGTTGCTGTTGCTGTTATGTTTTCCCCACTTCAACCTCAGTTCCATTCTGTAGTCGAAGTTGTTTACTCCAGATCAGATTTAGCACCCAGAGATCAAGATGTAAGTGACTGTCTAATCATCTCTTATTGTTTGAATGTTATTTATCCATCCTAAAGAAGATCAAATAGGTCGGAATGTGTTGTTTGTTTTGTAGTTTGTTTATTCCTTGTTTTGGCAGCCCTGTAATTAATTCTGTTTATGTTCTTGTTTAAATCTACGTTTGTAGTCAGTCTACTTTGACTACAATTAAAATAAAGCATGCTGAAGACTTTATAAGAATCAATACCCATCTATGATGACTGAAAATTGGTTTTGATCATTAGTCGCTGGTCAAGTCCCGTATCTTTGAAGCGTATATGTAAAATGTGATTTTATAAAACAAGAAAAGGATACAATGATGTTGATCCAGAACTGCTGTTGTTGGAAAGGTGAAAAAAAATTCTGAGAAAAATGTTTACAGATCATCATATGTTATGGCCATGACAAGCAATTGTCAACATTAACACCCAGAGCTTTGGGATGATCAGCTTCCTCAATCAACTCGCTGTTCAATACTGAGAAGGAAATGTAATGCTGCTTATAGCCCAGTCGAACGCAGATGGCCATATCAGGAATGTCACCACGTTGAAGTCAGCTTACAAGTCATTAAGAAAAAAAGAAAGGAAAAAAAAAAGAAAGGTCACTCACACAACCCTTTGAAATACACATTCTGAAAACACACCAGGAATTTTGTTAAAAATCTATCCTTCGTAAAATCTTAGATCAGCTGAAAAAATGTTAATCTCTTTCAGAAACTCAAAGACCATGTGAGGTGGGGACATCTCTGAACAAGGTTTTCATGCTGTACAGTGTGCATGTCTCGCATCATGCAAGTCCCAACACTCTAAAAGAGTATGCTTCAGTGTCAGTGGTATGTGACATGGACTGCACCAAGGAGCTTCTTCACTGTTTTAAAAGATAAGGGTGTAAAAGGAGTGGCCTGAATGCAAACAGCACGGCACAACACTGTTTCTTCTTTATGGCCTTCTTGGGAACATGGTAAAAACTCAGGTTCAGATGGATTTTAAATTATCTGTAAGTTCCATTCCGCATGCCAGAGGTTTTTGACACAAGCCTGGGGTCTGGTGTGAGGGATAGACAATCTGCTCAACTCTTTCCTTGTGACTGAGAACCCAAGCAAAAACTAAGTTGTATCCATGTGATTTCAGGGAGGTGTACAGTTCAAATAATTTCAGTAGTTGAGGGTGCTTGAGGTTACAGCTGCAAAGCAGACAGGCAGTCGGACAAAATGAAGGAATCTTTTTATTTTGATTTAGCGACGTTCTAAATAATAAAGAAAGTCATGGAAAAGACCTTTGAGGATTGGATCCTGATACTAGCGATGAGGAGGAGATGGATGGGAATCAGCACCATTCACTTTTATCAGAGATATGTGCCGGTGATGACTTGGCTTCATTTTTAGTTGCACACGACAGCAGAGAATACAACGCCCGAGCGAGGGTGATGAAACAGAAATAGCCAAATCGGTGCCATCAACGAGCACTGCACGTCCTCCTGTCATGACCAGAGAGGGTTGTGGACGTGGTAGGGGCTCAGAACGATGGCGAGGGTCCCGTGGAAGTGGTCGGGGAGCATGGCATGGCATGGGGCGTGGTCAGTCCCAGCCTTGGTGGTGTTTTCACTGGGAATCCTGGTCTGAAAGTCAACTGTGCCAATTTTAGGCTGCACAGAGCTCCAGTCTTCAGTTCCTTCATGACCAGAAACCAGATTCAGGCAAGCAGCTCTATTTTTCTTTTCTTTTTTTTTTTTCATTTTTGTTTGTTACTACTTGATTCTTCATTCCTCCACCATCTATTTTCTGTATTTCTCTTCTTTGCCATATCTCCTACTGAAATCACATAATTATGGCAAATAATGACTATGGATGGATGGGACTCTGTGTGCGTGTGCGTGTGTGTGTGTGTGTGCATACAAATGTACCTAAGCATTGTTTATTTCTGTATGCAAGTTTTCCATATAAGTTTGTGTGTGTGTGTGTGTGTGTGTGTGTGTGTGTGTGTGTGTGTGTGTGTGTGTGCATACAAATGTACCTAAGTATTGTTTATTTCTGTATGCAAGTTTTCCATTTAAGTTTGTGTGTGTGTGTGTGTGTGTGTGTGCGCGCGTGTGCGCGCATACAAATGTACCTAAGCATTGTTTATTTCTGTATGCAAGTTTTTCATACAAGTTTGTTTCATTTTGTAAAGCACAGAAGCACTCATCCCACAGCAGTTTTTTTTTTCTTTCGTGCCATTGTGGTATTTTTACATTCAAGTGTGTGTGATACTGTTAGTGTGTGTTTGTGCATATGTGTACATGTGTGTATGTGTGTCTAAAACTCTGTGTGTGTGTGTGTGTGTGTGTGTGTGTGTGTGTATAGGCTGTTTGTGTGTATGCATGTGTGGGGGTGGGCATGTGTGTAAATTGTGTGTGTAAATTTTGTGTGTGTGTGTGTGTGTGTGTGTGTGTGTGTGGTGTGTGTGTGGTGTGTGTGTGTGTGTGTGTGTGTGTGTGTGTGTGTGTGTGTGTGTGCCCAAATGCGGGTCTGCTTACTCTGTGTGTGTGTGTGTGTGTGTGTGTGTGTGTGTGTGTGTGTGTGTGTGTGTGTTTAAATTGTGTGTTTGTGTGTGCGTGTGCGCGCGCGCGTATGTGTGTGTAAATTGTGTGGGGGTGTGGGTGTGTAAATTGATTGTGTGTGTGTGTGTGTGTGTGCGCCCAATTGTGGGTCTGCTTACTCTGTGTGTGTGTGTGTGTGTGTGTGTGTGTGTGTGTGTGTGTGTGTAAATTGTGTGTGTGTGTGTGTGTGTGTGTGTGTGTGTGTGTGTGTGTGTGTAAATTGTGTGTGTGTGTGTGTGTAAATTGTGTGTGTGTGTGTGAATTGTGTGTGTGTGTGTGTAAATTGTGTGTGTGTGTGTGTGTGTGTGTGTGTGAATTGTGTGTGTGTGTGAATTGTGTGTGTGTGTGTGTGTGTGTGTGTGTGTGTGTGTGTGTGTGAATTGTGTGTGTGTGTGTGTGTGTGTGTGTGTGAGCGTGTGTGTGTGTGTGAGAGTGTGTGTGCCCAAGTGTGGGTCTGCTTACTTATCTTGAAACTTTTATTCTGTATTTCAGATTCTTCTTCACTTTCTACAATGTTTTGTTTGATAACAAATGTGTGTTTTTTTTTTTCTTTTCAACAGACAATTGTTTATTTTTTTCTTCAGACTTTTTTTTTCCATGGTTGTCATTTTGAACATTACCAATAAATATTATACTATAACAATTTGGACCACCTATATACTTACAGTGATGCTGAGTAAACACTAAAAGAAGTAAATTGTCAGTGTTTTACAGCTTTTGTGTTTTGTAACATGTGTATGTGTGCAGAAACTGTTCTTTTTTGTAAAACCACCATTGGTACATCACTGTCCATCCCCTAATGGCCAACAAAACTAGATTATATTATATAGCATCATAGCTTGCTAAGTCATATCTTAACAAATTGATAAGCAGTGATTGAGGTATTGAACCTACCCCAAACAGTAAAATTATGCCCCTTTCTAGTAGAATTGGGGTACCCCAGTAATATACAGATTGTTACACAGAGGGTCATTTATTGACAACAATAGGAATCCCAGGTGTTTATAATGTTGTTGAGCAAACGCCAAAAGGTATTTTTGCTGTGTTTAGTGGGCTTTTACGAACTGAATTCTTCTAAAACTCTCAAATTGAAAACAAAACAAAAACTGTTTTATTATATGTTACTAGTGTGAACCATTATCATCGCCAAAAAAATAAATTAGAATGATGTGAAATTGTAAACAAGGGTATAAAAAGTAATTCACAAAAACATCTAACAAATAACTCAATAAATGGATGAGTGATGTACATGTTAGTGAACATACCGTGAAAAGCATGATTATGCCCCTTTTTTACTTTAAAACTAGTACCCCCAATTATGAGCAGATTATCATCAAGAACATTCCCTGGGATTTATATGACTGTTATGTGTTAGTGCTGATGTTGAATAAATAGTAAGACCACTTTTGAGAGTTTTGATTATTTCATTTGGCACAATGTGTTTGTGTCTACTCGAAAACCGTTATTTTCGGTAAATTTTTTTATAATTATTTCAATTTCTGCTACACTAATTATCAACATAATTCATTTTGACAGTACGTTATAGATCAATACATAACAACAAAACATGGCAAAAATCCGAAAGATTTGTCAAGAAGTAAGTGAGCAGTAACCTTTTTACTGAAGCTACCACACAAAGCAAAAATTTTACCTTGGCACACAGTTACTCAAATGTGCTATTACACTGTGGCAGTGAAGGGGTTAATGGCATGATATAACACAGTGAAGGTGATGATAGTGATTAGGGTAGTAGAACAATGGGGTTTGTTTGTTTTTTAATTACTGTTTAATAGTATAATAGTGATGGTGATGATAGTGATTGTGGTAGACTGATGATAATGCCATGTAGCGATGAACAGAAATTCCACCAGGAGGGCAGAGAGCATCCTGTGGTCCAGATATAACTGTAGACTTTTAGAAGGGTCTGAAGACAGCTCTCTTAGTTATGTTTCAAAGGCTGATAATGAATATCATCCAGGCCTTGAGCAGAATTGTTGCAGACTTGCTGAGCTGATAACAGTTCATCAACTGAGAAAGGTAGATTGTACACTTCAGAGTTGTCGGAGTTCATCAATTGAAAAAGGTAGATTGTACACTTCAGAGTTGTCCGAGTTCATCAACAGAAAAGGTAGATTGTACACTTAAGAGTTGTCCGAGTTCACCAACAGAAAAAGGTAGATTGTACACTTCAGAATTGGCTGAACTGAAGTTACAGGAAGATTTTTCTCCGAGCTGTTGGTTTCTGAAAAAGGTTACAGATTTACTTGATGCAGAGTTCTGTTGAATGGTGGAGGCCAGTGTAATAGATGGTGGGTATCTAAATACATACATTCACCATGTAATAGATGGTGGGTATCTAAATACATGCATTCACCATGTAACAGATGGTGGGTATCTAAATACATGCATTCACCATGTAACAGATGGTGGGTATCTAAATACATACATTCACCATGTAACAGATGGTGGGTATCTAAATACATACATTCACCATGTAACAGATGGTGGGTATCTAAATACATACATTCACCATGTAACAGATGGTGGGTATCTAAATACATACATTCACCATGTAAGATGGTGTGTATCTAAATATATACATTCAAAAGTCAGAAGACTTGACATGAAGTTTCGTTAAGATTGTGTACTGTTTCTAGAAAGCTGAACAGTTAAACAAGGCATTATGGGTTAGACACCTCCCTGTCGTGCGCAATGTATAGGTGACGGACGTCGTCTGCTAGTCTGATGAAACCGATGTAGGTGCAACACTACTACAACCAGCAGACTGGCAACAGCTTGTCAGTTATCAGAACAAAGGCAAGTATCAGGTGACGAGTTGATGGGTTTGTGTTCTTCTCCTTGATTTTCTTGGCGATATTCCAGACTTTCTCTTTGGATGTCCTAGATGTCACCTTGGAGCAGAAATTTCTCCAAGACAAACATTCACTGACTATAACCCCTTCACCGCCAAAGGCGCCTTTTGGTGACAAAATAGGGTGACCTAACTCCCGATACTCTCACGATCTAGTTCATGACATAAAAAGCCAGCAATAAACGTCATAGTTTAGGGGGATAGTCTGGCCCGTACTCACAGCCATTTGCTTTGTCAGAACACTATTCAGTTCAGTGTTTTATCGACTTTATTCCGACTGTTTTTTCCATTCACTATGACGTCACCACCAAGCACTTTATGTACTCAACCTTGCCGTACGTTTACCACAGATCAAGGCTGGGAATATTGATTAGACGGTCAGTTGTTTCCTAATACAGATGAAGAAGACCCAGACAGTCACGAGTAAACAACGATAGCGAGGGCTTTGACCGAATTATTGCAACGTGAGGTGTTGGACCGTGTGCAACGATAGCGAGGGCTTGACCGAATTATTGCAACGTGAGGTGTTGGACTGTTGCCAAATGGTTGGGAGACTGACAAGACGCCCACTTACTACCCTACCGCGCGCGTGCCCCAGTGTTTTTGCGTTGAGCCAGCCAGCACTGACTGACTGTTCACTAACTGTGCGAGCGAACTAAGACTTCAGGCAATGAACTTCACAAACACGCTGTGGGCCGACTCTTGCTGGTTGAGGTGAAGGGGGCGCGTGGCCGACTGACACGTGAGAGGCGAGCAGCAGAGATGGTGTTTGAGTGGGTGTACAGTTGATCATATAGATCAGCTGAATGGCAAGGGTTCAGAGACCAACAGGCACATGAATGACTTTGTGTTCATTTAACCCGTTCCCTGCCTGGAACGTGTAACGCACGTCCTGAAAACCGCTACGCCCGGGACGTGAGTGTCACGTCGTAACTTCGTCACAGAAAGCTGAAAAAATCTACTTGGGAGACAACCGTCTAAAATGTTCTCACTCCTTCTACTGGTGTCAAGAACGGCCCCCTTCCCTTCACGCGAGCAGCCAGCTGACCATGTGTTATGCAAATTGCGAGTTGAGAGGTTACAGCTGATAAGCATATTCAAGATGGCACAGCTGAACTTAGCACTTCGTCGACGCCTCCCGTTTTCAAGCGTTACACTGCGCTTGATGCTTTAGATGGCGATAAAAATGATAAAACGACAGTGATGAAGAAGACCTTTGAGGATCGGATCCTGATACTAGCGATGAGGAGGAGACGGATGGGAATCAGCACCATTCACTTTTATCGAAGACACATGCTGGTGATGACGTGGGCGTCGTTGTCAGTTGCACATGACAGCTGTGAGTACAACGCCGCAGCGAGGGTGACGAAGCGGAAAATAGCCGAACCCGTGCCATCAACGAGCACTGCACGCATGCCTATCATGACCAGAGAGGGTAGTGGACATGGTAGGGGCTAGAATGACGGCGAGGGTCCTGTGGAAGCGGACCCGGGGGGGCGTGGCATGGGGCGTGGTCAGTCCCAGCCTTGGCGGGTGTTTTCATTGGGAATACTAGTCAAAAATCAACTGTGCCAATTTTACGCTGCACAGAGCTCCAGTCTTCAGTTCCTTCATGACCCCTTTAAACTGCAATATACATTGCATTGTACCATCAGCACCTTCCCCCCCCACCCCCCCAAAAAAAAAAAAAAAAAAAAAAAAAAAAATATTAACACACATATCTCAATGTCTTTTTTCACAGTAGTTTTGCAACTGGCGACTGAGCAATAACCAAAGCAATATCAAAAAAGCAAGGGTTATTTACCACACTATCAACATTGTCAGAATTATTTATGAAAATATTCTTCTCCTTATAAGCTGGGGTTAGTATAGGGCATTCAAATAAAAGATGACGAATTGAGATATTCTCCTGACATATACACGCTATACCTCGTGAATATTTTGTATTCCATGTATTTAACCGTAATTTATGAACTAATCTGGCTAGATACCTTGGACATGATGGCGGAACGAATAATTTCTCATTAAGATGTTTCTTCCACATATTCTTTCCAATCGCTGGATCAGTTCATGCGGAGAAAATTTAAGACTTTGTGTGTGCATGTGTGGTGTGGGTGGTGTGTGTGTGTGTGTGTGTGTGTGTGTGTGTGTGTGTGTGTGTCTGTGAATTGTCTGTGTCAGTGTGTGTGTGAATTGTCTGTGTGTGTGTGCCTAATTGTGGGTCTGCTCACTGTGTGTGTGTGTGTGTGTGTGTGTGTGTGTGTGTGTGTGTGTGTGTGTGGTGTGTGTGTGTGTGTGTGGTGCATGCATGCATGCATGCTGCATTGCATGCGTTTGTATGTGTGTGTAAATTGTGTGTGTGTGTGTATATGTGTGTGTGTGTGTGTAAATTGATTGTGTGTGTGTGTGTGTGTGTGTGTGCCCAAGTGTGGGTCTACTTACTGTGTGGTGTGTGTGTGTGTGTGTGTGTGTGTGTGTGTGTGTGTGTGTGTGTGTGTGTGTTTTTGTGTGCGTGCCCAGTTGTGGGTCTGTTTACTTATCTTGAAACTTTATTCTGTATTTCAGATTCTTCTTCAGTTTCTACAGTATTTTCTCTGTGTTTTTTTTTTTTCTTTTCAACAACAATTGTTTATTTTTTTTCTTCAGACCTTTTTTTCCCCATGGTTGTCATTTTGAACATTTACCAGTAAGTATTATACTATAACAATTTGGACCACACTGTATACTTACAGTGATGCTGAGTAAACACTAAAAGAACATCTTGTCAGTGTTTTACAGGTTTTATGTGTTGTAACATGTGTATATATGTGCAGAAACGGTCTGTTCTTTTTTGTAAAACCACCATTGGTACATCCCTGTCCATCCCTAATGGCCAACAAACTAGATTATATTATATAGCATCATAGCTTTGGGGTATAAGGAAAGAGAAGCCATAAAATCTTAGCCATATGTCAACAATAGATAAGCAGTCATTGAGGTATTGAACCTACCCAAAAAATTATGCCCCTTTCTAGTAGAAATTGGGGTACCCCCAGTAACATACAGATATTGTTACACAGAGGGACAATTACTGATAACAATATGAATCCCAGGTGTTTGTAATGTTGTTGAACAAACGCCAAAAGGTATTTTGCTGTGTGTTAGTGGGCTTTTATGTGATGAATTGTTGAAAAACTCTCAAACTGAAAACAAAACAAAAACAGTTTTATCATATATTAGATTAGTGTGAACCATCATTATCACCCCCAAAATCAAATAAGAATGAAATGAAATTGTAGACAATGGTATAAGGGAGGTAATCCACAAAAAAACTAAAAATAAATCAACAAATGGATGTGTAATATAGATGTTAGTGAACATACTGTGAAAAGCATGATTGTGCCCCTTTTTACCTAAAAAAAAAGTACCCCCAATTATGAGCAGATTATCATCAAGAAACAAGATTCCTTGGGATTTATATGACTGTGATGTGTTAGTGCTGATGTTGAATAATTAGTCACACCACTTTTTCATTGTTTTCACTGATTTTATATGATGCAATTTGTTTTTGTATACTTGGAAAAGTGTTCTTTTTGTAAAACCACCATTCATTATATCCCTGTCCATCCCCTAATGGCCAACAATACTACATTATTGGTAAATACAGCATCATAGCTTGGGGTATAAGGAAAGAGAAAACCATAAAATCTAAGTCATATGTCAACAAATAAATAAACAGGGATTGAGGTACTGAACCTACCCCAAGCAGTAAAATTATGCCCCTTTCTAGTAGAATTGGGGTACCCCCAGTAACATACAGATTGTTACACAGAGGGACATTTATTGACAACAATATGAATCCCAGGTGTTTGTGATATTGTTGAGCAAACACCAAAAAGGTATTTGTGCTGTGTTTAGTGGGCTTTTATGTGGTGAATTGTTGTAAACTCTCAAATTGAAAACAAAAAAAAAAACTGTTTTATCATATGTTGTTAGAGTGTGAACCATCATTATTACCCCCAAAATAAAGTTAAAAATGATGTGAAATTGTAGACAAGGGTATAAAGAAGTAATCCGCAAAAAAAATCTAACAAATAAATCAAGAAAAATGGATGAGTAACAGAGATGTTAGTGAACATACCATGAAAAGCATGATTATGCCCCTTTTTTTACCTAAATAATAGTACCCCAATTATGAGCAGATTATCATCAAGAACAAGATTCCTTGGGATTTCTATGACTGTATGTGTTAGTGCTGAGGTTGGATAAACAGCAAGACCACTTTTACAGTGTTCTGATTCCTTCTATTTGGCGCAGTGTGTTTGTGTATACTCGAAAACTGTTATTTTTTGTAAAACTTTTTAAAATTATGTCAATTTCTGATATATACTTATTATCAACATAATCAAGTCATTTTGACAGGACATTGTAGACAAATGCATAACAACAAAACATTCAAAAAATTAGAGAGATCTGTCAAGAAATAAGTGAGCTGTAACCATTTTATTGAACCTACCCAAAAAAGCTAAATTTTACCACGGCATACAGATTTTCAAATGTGCTATTATACTGTGGCAGTGAAGGGGTGTAAAAGTGTGTCTTGTTTTGGCTCAGAGTTCTTGATGGGCTGAGCGTTGGGAGCTGAAGGTCTTTAGAATGTCTGACGCTGAGCCCCTTTGCCTTCTCCTGAGATTTGTTGGCAATCAGAATTGAATCAAGGTGTTTTAGGCAGTTGGAGTTTATTGCAAGACATCAGAATACATGTTTCTGCAGGCTTAATCAAAGTATTAGTGAGAGATTCTGCTGGGTCTTAATTTTAAAGAATGTCAGTTGCCTGGAGCCCACTTTGAAATATTTACAGCAAAAAGAAAAAGATTCCAATTAACCTTTGTATAACAAAGATGTTCCAGAACAGAGGCATTTTCAGTCTCAGTTGTTATGGGGAATTTAACAAAACCAGAAAATGGTCACTTCCATGCAGATCGTCATAGACAGACCACATGTAGTCCAGGGCCAGCGGTCACATATTAACCAATCTAAAACATGAAAGTTGTACCTGTAGAAGAACAGAGGCAAGTTAGACATCTTTAAGAAGCACATTTCTGGATTAGATACTCATAATAACCCCAAAGGGGATTATGGCCATTAAAGTCATTTTAACAGCAGACAAGGCTGAGGAAGTTCTTCAATCAGACTGACAAAGGTCCTGATGTCAAACCAATACAGAAGGTGGTAGTAGATATAATGAGGAAACTGTTATGGTTTTATGGAGAGGGACTCTCGCAGCTACTGCCAGAAGAGGGTGGTAAGGAACAACAGGGCTAAACAGCAAATCTTTGTGGATAAGGGCAACACCATCTGTTAATCCCAACATGGAAGGTTGTGCAGGTTTCTGGAGAACACTGAAGCCAGAAAGACATGGATTATGTTACTATCCATGTGCAGAGGACAAACAGGAGAAAACCCAGTTCATCTCTGACATGCTGTCTGTGTCTAATGGAGCATATTGTTTTGAAGATGGACAGGTTTGTTTTGTTCTCCAGACCCCGCTGGCAGACTTGCCCACAGGTGGAGATGGCTTAGGTTTTGGAGACAGTGGAGGTCACCTTTAATCTCCACCATCTCTCCACTTGGTTGGACTCCACTGCCCGCATGGGGCACTGCTCTTGAAAGTTGAGGTGAAATAGCTATGTGTGCTTTCAGTCTGCCCAGCTCGACACGGATTAGACTGGGGAGGAGTCTTAGAAAGTGGCGATTTATTTCTCCTGCCAAGGACTTCCACTCTGAATCGGAGGTGGTGGATTTGCACCACTGGGGCTTGACTCTTTTTCTTGCAATGTTTTAGAACAAAAAAAGAAGCACATTGGTTGACAGCAAACAAAATGTGTATAAAACTTTCTTCACAGCAAAAGCATAAGAAGAAAACTGAAGTAGGGTGACCTACCATGGACATACTTGAGTGCCTCAAAAAAGTGAAAATTTTATTTTCTATTTTTACTTTTGGTGTTTCCTTCCATGAAATGAAACTGGGCAGTTAAGTAAAAAAGGAGGGGTGGTTCGCCATCGCATGTTTGCACAATGGGCTGGATCTTTACACGGGCCCATCTATGTTTCCTTTGCAGCAAGCACCACACACCTTCCTCTACAGAACAGCGAGCTTTGATGTGCCCCATTCTGGATTGAAGCATCGCATCGGAAAAACAGCCTGTAAAGATGAATATTCAAATAACCCGCTTTGGCTGACTGAGGCACTGAAGGGGTACAGCAGTCAGAAAGAGGGTGGTGGTGGGCACTCTTTCTGGACCTTTGAGAAAACCGTAACCCTATTACACGTCAACATGACCATGGTGCCAGCGACTGCAGTTTTCACCAGCAAGTCTTGATAGCGCCTTAGAGTATACGGGCGCGATGCTTCTGGGATGCATTAAATGTTTGGGGGAGTCAGCCAGACTCTCTTTCTACCAGGTTTTCGTGGCTCTAGCACGAGGTCTCTCCCACGTAGCTCTTAAGATTGCCTGGTTAGAGGCAAGGGTGCTCATTCTTTCGTTCTTAGTTGATGCGGACTCTCTGCAATCGGACATGGAACCTTCTCAAAATAGCCTGCAACTCTGGCTCTCTGAACACAGATTCCAATCAGGTTGTAAGTTCCGTTCAATCTCTTCTCCTTGTACCCTTCGCCATGAAGACGCCAACTCAGCTCTAATTTCATTCAGTTCGCTCGCTCCACACTCTTCATGAGGCCTTCTTCTCTCAGTTACAGCTTTGCTTTTCTGTTCCGTTCTTGTTTTTTCTTGTTCCTTTTTTTTTGTTCGGTGCTAGACTGGCCTTATTTTGTCTTTTTCATTTCACTCTCTGCATTGTTCCTACCCCTACTGGCCTGTTTTTTCCCTCTTTCTCGTGCACCTCGCTTTCCGCCACTTCTATTTTTCCTGCCCCCCCACATGTCCCTTACCACTTTGTGCACACCTCACATCATTCGCTTTGTGCGCCATCTTTTTATTGTCCGCCCCAGCTATTTTTTTTATTTTTCGACGTTCCTTTATGCCCATTCCACAGTCTTCTATGGACTTGTCCCACTCTGTCTAGACGTATTCCCCCCTCACTTTCTTACCTTGTCCGAAGGCTCATGGTGCCTAGCCTTCAGGGTTCTTATCATTGCCGGTTGCTGTGTTGTTGTACAACTATTTTTTGTGTTTTTTTTCCTTTTTTCACAAGATCACCAGATACCTATCTGTACCACCAACACGTTCCTGTTCCCACTTGTGTTACTCCCCCCTTTGAGATAATTCTCTCCCCTCCCACAACAAACATATGCTCCTTTTTACTTCCAGAATTCGCCTTTACCTACTCGATCTGGTTGTTTCTGGATCTGAGTCCTACTCCGTCCCATGTCGTAGGTGAGGGATTTTGTTACTTAGTCTGACGAGGCATCATACTTCAACCACATATTACTACCTTGCGTGTGTTCCCTTTTCTCTTTTTTTTTTTGTCACCCTACCAACAGCCTCACTATCAAGGCCAGTGTACTGATTTCCAATATTGTCCTATTCACAACTCACATACCGTTTTACCTAGCTTGGATCGCCGTCCTCCTTCCGGCTGGACCAGCTCCGCCATCGCAAGTGTCATTTAGTGTTGGCTATCGTCGGATTAGAGATCGCTACTTATTGTGTACACAGTCTTTCTCGACAGTCTTTCACACAGTACACGACAATCAGTTCGGCGGTATTTAGGAATATAAAACCCCGCATTCGCTCAAAATGTTGTCACGCTTTGCACAAAGTGACTCTTCCTTTTGTGCTGCTCCGGTTCGCAGTTCCCGACGTTAGTTTCCCTCTTTAATGGCATTGACTTTGCGCTTTGTGCTGTACACTACTTGTTTCACCAGAAGAGTGCCGTTTCCGCGTATCCTACGGTGTCTTTTTCTTGCTCCCCCCAATTCTCCCTTCCCGCATTTCACCTCTATCTATGCTTTAAAGTTCTCGCCTTCTATCAGCTTTTCATTCTAAGCGTATGATTTCCTTTACAAATGCTTTAAGGCCTTTTTTTTTTTCCAAATCTATACGGTTCCCACTACCCAAACTGCGTTCTTTTCGATCCATGGCTTCGAAACTGTTGTTTCGATCATTTTGTTCTTTCGTTTGGGTCCGGGGGCTTTGGGGGGGAGGGGCCCCGGAAAGAAGGGTTTCCATGCGCGTCGGCCGGGCACATATTTTATCATACTCATGCGCAAGCTGCTATATCAAGTTTTAGGGCCTCACACGACCCGGCACTATTTTCTCACATATACTTTATAGGCTCTATCTTCCTCGGGACGAGTGGGTTACCTTCCTGCCCTCCGCTCATACCCTGGCCCATGTGCAATATGCCCCGTTTTCCGATGCTACCTGTACTGTGCCCTTGGGGGATCCCCCTTCGGCTCACTCCGCTCCGTCCAGCCCCGCCGACGCCACGGTCGAGTAAGTATCTTCTACGCACCCCGGATCACGCTCTTTCACAGTGACACCTGTGTTCCCCTCCCCCACGAACCCGCCACTTTCCCAACCACACCCTACCCTTAGCACAGTTTTTTTCACCGGGCACAACTATGACCGTGCATGTGGCTGCGCACCCCACGCTGCCCAGCTTCACGGCTCTGGGCCAGGATAATGCCGAACCTTTATGCTGTGCAAGCATTCGGACCTACACCCGCAGAACTCCTCCCTTCTACTCAGCGCCCTGCGTATCTGGCCGCCCCTTGATACGTTATCTCCCGGTCATAGGGTATCAATGCTCTTGCGCCCCTGTTTCCTTCCTGACGTTCATCCGCTGTCTCTTCCTTTGTCTCGTTCGTGGTGTGCTTGTGCTGTCATACTTTGCTTAGTTTGATCCTGTGACGCCTCTGTGTTCCCAGATTCTGTCTCGGCATATCTCACGGATGCGGTCCGTCTGCACTCCTTTTGCAAGCTTAGCGGTCCTTTGCTCTTTATTGAGCGGCTCGCCCCCCGGCCCCATCCTCCCGTCCTCTGGTTTGGCGTCTAGTCCGGCTTCCTTTTCTCCGTCTTGCTCTCGATTTCCCCATTACGTGTCACACCGCTATCCTGTGGCCTCCTATTTCAGAGCCACATCCCGCCAGCTCTTCTGCTCTGCTTCCGGCTGCCCATCTCACTGATCCTCAGTGCAACCCCTAGTTCCCAGCCCTCTCAATTTCCCTTGCCTGCAAGCGCGCCTCGGATGCTCCCCACTCTTATTTGTTTCCCACTCCATACGCTCTGTTGGCACCCCCTCTTAGCAGTGCGCGCGAGAGAGAGAGCGCTTGTGATTGTTATTTGCGTTCTCCTTGTCCCTACCCCCATGTATATTTTCCCAACGCTTACTGAGGCCGACCAGTATCCACACATCCCCCACACCACACCCCTTTTCCACACACCACCTATCTGTTGTGTGGTTTATCGGCCCCTGTGTCTCACATGTTCCGAACCCATTATACGGGTGGCGTCCCCCCCCTTTGATGCCTCGACGGCACATCCGATGTCGCTTATCTACGTTGTGTACTTGCACCCCGGGTGTACCTGTGCAGACCTTTTTTCGCTGTTGTAAAGTCTCGTGTCTCTCTGTGGCAACCCTGCTCTCCCACCTACCGTCCTTGATGACCCTTCTCTCTTTACGCCCCGTTTATGTAGCTTTCGTCTACCGGACGGGCTCAGTTCCCCGGTTTTCCCTGCCCTGTTCTTGGGTCATGGGGGATGCCTTCCTCAAGGTAATCATTATGACCCTCTCCTCTATTTACCCCTGTCTCCCCTTCTGACCTGTGGGTTCTTATCACTCTGACTCTACACCAGCCGCAGTCATGCTTCTTCCAGGGGGTGGCCTCTTATTTTGCCACCCTCCCCTTTGTACTATGCTCTCCTTTCGCTTGCCTATGCATAGATTCTGCTGTTCTCTTGGGGGAGCGCTAGGTACTGTCCGATTTGGTGGCGTTGATACCGCTTTTTAGGCACCCCTTGTATCTCTGTTGGTGGGCCCGGTTGGTTTTTCCCCGGTAATTTCGCCCCCCCAGCACGGTCACATCTGACCAGAACCTTTGTCCCGCTTGGTCCTAGCCTACATCTCTTGCCCTTGTCCCTTTCCTTTCTCTCTTATCGGTGCCTCTCTCCCCCCATCTTGATCTAATCTCACCACCTATGTGCTTTCCTTTACTCCAGTCCTTTTCTCCCAGTATGTCCTGTTTTCCCCCTTTGCCCCCAGTTTCTTGCATTTCCCGTTTTCATTTTCTACCGACTGCACGTTTTTCTGCCTCTTAGTCCATTTGCATTTCCTTTCTAATTTTCCCTGTGTGCCCTTTCATCTATCCCACACCCACACCTCGGTGGTGAATGTACTTCCCCCGTGCGTCCTGGTCGCCGTTGCCCCCCTTCTCCTCCCTCATTTACCCTGGTTCCCGACATGTTTGAGCTTTGGTTTTGGTGGGCTTTTTTTTTTCGCCCCTCTACACGCTTGGTTTCACTCCGCCACGTGCTCGATCCCATGTTTCCTGGCTTGCCCATCCCCGGACGTGTGTCACACCCCTCACAGCCATTTGTTAGACACTCGGGCCCACCCGGCGTCCAGTTCCCCTTATTTCAGCCACGCCAACCAGTGGCTGGTGCCCTGGCGCCGCCTCTGTTAACTGAGTTTCCTTTTTATTCCTCGTGTGTTCGCTTCTGGCTTGAGTCTGTGTCCCTCGCCACTCATATTCCCCTGTTTCGGTCCCTTGGCCCCCCTGTCCCCTCCTCGCACCTTTACCCTCTTGTGTTCGATCATTTGTGCCGCTTCGCCCCCGCTGTGTGATTTTCCGGAGCGCCTATCTTTCTTGGGATTGCCCCCGCTCTTCGTGTGTTCGTCTCGTGTGTTGTCATTTAGGCATGCTGGTGGGCTGGGATTCGCGTTTTCTGATTTTTACGGCTTCACTCAGCCCCCCTGTTTCTAGTTTCCCCTTATTAATGTCCTTTTCTCCCTGTGTTCTTTCTTGTCTACTACCAACTTGGTGCTTTTTTGACCCCTACCCTTCATTGGTTATTGGTATGCCTTTTACACACCCTGCTCCCTCATATTATTGATTCAGTCATTCGCACTTCCTTATTTGTTCCTTTCTGATTAGCCTCTTACCCGCCCCGCCCTTGTGGACCAATGGATTCTCTTGTCCTCCGCCGTGAACTTTCTTTTCCGCTTTTGGTATCTCAACGGTTTTTGCTGACCTGTGTCCTTTTCACTCGCGCGTACATTGTTGTCCGGCTTTTCACCCGTCCTTTAGGTCGTCTTCCCCTTTTTCCCCTCCCTTTTCATTTTCGTTATGTTTAATGCGCTTTCGACTGATGTCCGTCCAATCGTTTGCCTGTTCTTCATACACAGCGGGTTGTCTTCGTTCGCCGCCAGTCTCACCCCCTGCTCTCCGGTTGTTTGCCCTCTTTTCCCCATTGCACTGGACTCGGATCCCTTCACCTGTTCCGTCTGTCGTTTATTCCTTTTCCACCCTTCACAGACTCTGGAACCCGTTCTGGGGTCATCTCCCAGGTCTCCCAGATTCTTCCAGGAGACATCTCTGTGATCTGTCTCTAGGTCAAGACCTTTTCATCCCGCAACCGCGTCTTTCGCCGCGCACCTGTGTATTTATTGTGTGAACGAGCAGTGTAACACGCACCGACCACTTTAGGTGGTCGTGGTGTACTCCCCTTGTGTGTTTTGTCCTTTTTTTTGCGCGGGCCGCCCCGAGTCCAGCCTTTCGGAGCTACTGGGGTGCCGCTCTCCTCGGAATCGACCCCGCCGTCCCTCAGATGCGACAGTGTTGACGCGCCTGCACTCCGCGCGCGACTATTTTTTATTTTTTGGCGTACACTTGTTGGCGGTGACTTTCTAGACGTTTTCGACCCTTCGACCGTTCTGGAGGGGTTCGGGCGCCGGTTCGGGCCCGCGCTGCAGTTTCTGACGGCATTCGGCGCCCGTTTCCTTACGCGCGCCTATGCTCTGTGCCGCCTTGCACGCTGTCGTACGCAATTCCTCGACGTCAGCAGCTGGCGTGTGCGCCCTTGGTGACGTGTTGATCGCTGGTCCGAGGCCCGTGGTCGGAACATCGCCTTGGCACAGGCTGGCCGCCCGTGTCGTGCCCCTCGCCACATCCAGCGACCTCAGCAGTGAGATGACGGTGATGTGGGCTCCTGATCCCAACCAAGCACCCCGGGCTGATTGTCGCCTAGACCTGTTCTGTTCAGCTTTATGAAGGAGGCTTAGTCCCAGGAATCGTATGGCGTTGCGCTGCCTGGGACTTGACTGGTCAGGCCAAGTGATCCATTGTCGTTAATAACGTAGTGACCATGTAAAGATGTTGTGCTGGTTTCATTGGCTGGCCCAGGGTCAGACTGGCCCACCCGCACCGCCCTATGGTATGAGTTATGCGAGGGACACGCCACTTCGGGCCCCCCCCTCCACGTCCCGTTACCCCTAACTATCTAGGTGTTCTGTCACATAGTTACAGCCATACAGTGCTTCTATAAACCTACCCATGTAGGTCTCCGCAAGGATTTATGCCACCAATCAACACACAACACACCCATATGTACCAACCATCTTCCCTAAGATTAAGCTGATGTAAAGTTCCCCCACTTGTGATCACTCCAAATCAATCACAGCCGAAGCAAGTAAGAACGTCTCGGCTTGTGTGTGCTTTGTGTATCACGTGTGATGAATAATTGTTACAGTATAGTGCTATACACTGATTGTGTGTGTGTGTGTGTGGTGTGTGTGTGTGTGTGTGTGTGTGTGTGTGTGTGTGTGTGTGTTCTGTATGTACACATGTGTAAGTAATGAGTGGGCAAGAGACTACTTTAATAGTGTGTGCTTGTGTGTTACTATATTTTGGTTTAGTGTGTATTGTGAGGTTCAAATTAACCAGGCATTTGTAATAACTAACTCTTTCTAAGGTGACTCAAAATAAGACTTTTTTTCAGCTGAGAAGGAGATGGTGCTGCTTGGAATGCTTGCGTGTAACCCCATGAACAACTCGGAGATCACTGTGGGCAAGCCTTGTCACCAGAAGACCAGAGAACATCAGCGCACAACATACACTGTCGACTTCAAGATTTTCTTTTAAGTTTATTTATGGGTAAGCAAGTAACACTGAATCAGAAATTTGCAGAACTAGAACTTCCAGTTTTATTAATCCTTATTTTTTTTTCTTGTCTCTCTTTTTTTTTTCCCAATGGAGTCTTTTATTTTTTTTAATTTTCCTCCTCACCTTACTCTTTTCAGTTTTTGTGACTCGATCTCATCATGCATATACGTCTGTTTCACAACTGATTAACATTGTCTACTAGAATTAAATTTGATATTTAGCTTATAAAATATAAATTTAATTTTACTTTTTCGCCTTTTTGTTTTAAACCTTTTGGTTATAGTGGTGTATTAAAATGGAAATATTATGAAACATTTCATTTACAATTCATTAATTTCATTTTATTTTCAACTGACTATTTTATACTAAATTGTCATTTTTCCTAGGCAGAAATAATTTTGTGACTGCTGCATAAAGACTCTTTGAAACAAACAAAATGTCAAATGTTTAGCAGCTTTTAGTTTGTGAATCACTGATTTAAATCTGAATCAAGAAGAATTTTGTGTACACTGTTTATGATTGAAGTAATTGCTAACAGTTACACACACTTTACTAATAAACACTTAAACAGACTTCACACTGAGACAGCTTACAGTAACATCATTAACACAAAGGTTGATTGAAATCATGGCTAATTGTTAAACACACTCTCCTAATAAATCTAAAACAAACTTCACACACACTGACACAGCTTACATTAACTTTTTAAATTTTAGCTTACAATAACATTATTAACACAAAAGTTGATTGAATTCACTGCTAACAATTACACATGCTTTACCAATAAACACTTAAACAGACTTCAACTTTACCAATAAACACTAAAAGTAAACAGACTTCAACTTTACCAATAAACACTAAAAGTAAACAGACTTCAGACACATACAGACACAGGTTGCCTTTCTTCAAGTAGAATGATTAATTCCTGTTTTCTGGTAAGTGTTGCTAAGAACAGAATTCAACACCTGTTTCAGGATTAGTCAGAACAAGCTGACCGCTTTGCTGCGTGTGTGTGTGTGTGTGTTTCAGGTCACCGTTTGCTTGGGAAGACTTCTTTCTTCAAAATTTGGCAGCAGCACCTTCCCTTCATTGTTGTTGGAAACCCAGTGACGGATCTGTGTTGGCAGTGCAAACAAAACATTGAGAAGATCCGTCGCAGTACTGGTCTCCCCGGAAGAGAGAGTGGTGCCAGGCTTTCGGGATCAGCTGGCTTACTTAGAGGTTGTTGAGGCAGAGCGGACATTTTACAACAGGCAGGTGGACCACAGCAAAGCTGCAACAGCTGCTGCCAAAATCACTGAGCTGGGACCCCATCCTGCCAACAGCTGGCCAGCCAGGATGCATTACAGCTTTGACTTTGCCCAAGTCCATCTGCCCAGCAGCCCTCTCCAGCCTGGTCCTATCTACTTTTTGGTCCCCAGAAAGTGTGGCATCTTTGGAGTCTGCTGTGAGGGTCTTCCACAGCAGATAAATTACCTCACTGATGAAGGCATGTCCAGCGGCAAGGGGTTCAGTATGGTGCTTTCTCTGCTGCACCATTTTTCCAGCATTTTCGATTTTGGCACTGGGGAGATGGAGGTGGATCTACACTGTGACAACTGCAGCGGCCAGAACAAAACCAAGTCCATGTTGTGGTACCTGGCCTAGCGACTCATGCAGGGCCTTCACACCTCCATCACCGTCAACTTCATGCCTGCCCGCCACACCAAATTTGCTCCTGACTGGTGTTTCAGCCTCCTGAAGCCACGCTTCAAACGCTGTGAAGTTCACTGCCTCAACGACCTGTGCATCACCACCAAGGGTATCAATCGGGCGCAGATCATTGGCACAGAGGCTGGGAAGAGAAAGTCATGGTCTATGACTGGCAAGCATTTTTTTTATGTGTATTTTAAGGCAGTGAAGGGAATGAAAAAATATTTTCATTTCCGTTTTTCCTCAGATGCTCCTGGAACTGTGTATGTGAAAACCACACCGAGTGCAGAGGAGGAACAGATCCAGCTAGCATACTGTGTGGACACTGCCAGGCGTGGTCTGGTCAGTCTCCCTGCCCGAATTCAGCCCCCTGGATTGTCAGCTGACCGCAAGAGTACCTACGCCAGCACATCAGACCCTTTGTCAGACCTGACGCACAGGACATTCTCTGCCCCTAAGCCCCTGCCCATGCCCTAGTCACTAGTCCAGTACTGTGAGTAGAACATTATCTTCCTGTGGGAATTACTGTTCTCATGTGTGTTCAAACTACTTCATATGGTCAGAGAAGCTGCATTCTACTGCCACGGTCAGTGTAGTGTCTTTTTTAGGTTATGTTTTTTTTTTTTTTCTTTTTTGAAATTTTCCTTTATTTTCTGACTTAAGATCTAACACTAGCAGTTACTGAATAAAAGAACACAAAAGGTTACCTCAAGTAGTATGCTTATGTGAATTAGTTTACTGATATAAATTTAAAGCAGCTTATTCTTTTCTCTGTGTTATTTTTCAATTTATCCAAAGTTTATTTTTTGAATAAAATCTAGAAATGTCAATATTTGTTCCTAAAAGTTTGTGTGGTGATACAGAATGATCATGCGCATGCTTGTGCCAAGTTTCAACAAGATATCTTAATTAGAAGTACCTGGTTGCTATGAACATGTTTTGAAACTTCGGCTGCAATTTCTCTTTTCGCTGTATTGACGGGGGGTCTAAACTTCAAATCACAATCACTTTGCCAAAAATAGTTCGAGTGTCTTTTTTATTGGAGAGCATTTTTATTTAGATGACTCATTTTGTGGTGGAGCATTACATATATATGCAAGCTTCCGACTGCACAGCATACACCAAGCAGCGCCCACTTCATTTGTTTTCCACAGATCTTACGCCCTTACGCATTTAGCCAAAAAATTACGCATTGAAAGTTTTCAAAAAAAAAAAAAAAAAAAAAAACGAAAAAGGAAAAATCGGCTTATGTACAGACACGCACGGCGCCGTGCGTATAACCAGTAATCTTCAAGAAGCGTTTCCTGTCATGCGCGCAGTCGTTTCACCATCTTTCTTTACCATTCAGCGAAGTTGGCGTCCTTTTGAAGTTTGAAGTTACGAAAATGCCGAAACGTGGAGCAGAAAGTTCTGGACAAGATGTGAAAAAGAAAAAACTTGGTTTAAAGTCCCGAAAAGAATACTCGGAAAAATTCCCCTGCATACGACCTTCGGCTAAAGGTGTAAATTGTGCAAGGTGTACCACTTGCGAGGACTTCACAATTTCCCATGGTGGATGTGAAGCGTCACCTTGAGTCACGCAAGCACATCGATTCCTCTAACATGCCGAATTCTTCCAGCATCACACAGTTTTTCAGACTGTAGACACCTCAAAAGAGGATGAAATGAGGAAAAAGGTAATTCGGGCTGAAGCATTGGTGGCCGGATTTTTTGTCGAGTACATCATCGCTCTTAGCGCAGCCGACCATGCATCCCAGCTTTTTTAAAGAAGCGTTCTCAGATTCGGAGATCGCCAAACAGTTCAAGAGCGGTTGAAACAAACAACACACATTGTGAGGACCCTTGCCATGGGGGACTGCAGAATGGACCGTTTGTGTTGGGGGACTGATGGAAGGGGGGGGGGGGGGGGG
>JADBJO010011004.1:35000-50244 GCA_016801955.1 Conus betulinus
CCCTGTATTTCCAGCAGTCGACATCCGGCCCTACAATCATTCTAAATAATGATTTAGTTGCAAAGTGTGACAACTGCAGGTGGAAATCTAAACAAATCTTAAATAAATGTCAGCGAACCGCCAAGAGAAACGTGGACAAACAAGTGGTCAAAAGACAAAACATGACGGTTTCCAACCTCTTAGGTCTTCTTCAGGCAAGACAACAAATTGGACAATGGAAATGAACGAGTTTGTCACTTAGCTTGATCTCTTCAGCGCAAGGTAGGGCG
Source organism: Conus betulinus (assembly GCA_016801955.1). Lineage (NCBI taxonomy): Eukaryota > Metazoa > Mollusca > Gastropoda > Neogastropoda > Conidae > Conus > Conus betulinus. The sequence goes on from JADBJO010011004.1 coordinate 35,270, forward strand.
TTGATTCAACGCCAGTCAGCTTAACATCAGTAATCTGTAATGTTTCTGAAGGCTTTATCCAGGATGCTTTTTGCGAGCAATTAAACAGATACGATTTGTTGTGTCAAGAGAACAGTTTGGTTTCCCAAAGGGACACTCGTGTGTAACACAACTACTTGTTACACTGAATGACTGGTTAGTCATGTTAGATAAAGTACCTGTAAGCAGTTTACCTTGATCTGAGAAAAGCTTCTGATACAGTCCCCCATCATAGACTTAATAAGCTGGCTGGATATGGTATAAAAGGAAACCTTTTATCATGGATAAGTGATTTTTTAAATGAAAGATCCCAATTCCTAAGTGTCACTGGCATCCGTTCATTGAAAGTAAAGGGTGACAAGTGGTGTACCACAAGGTAGTGTCCTGGGCTCAACGTTGTTTATATACTTTATAAATAACATGCCTGGAGAGGTTGATTCTGAGGTCAAAATTTATGTAGACAACACCAAGGCTTACTCAGCAATTCGAAATACTGAAGACAGAGATCATTTACAAATGTCTATACATAAACTGGGTTGAATGGACTAATACTTGGCTGTTGCAATTCAATTATGAGAAATAACGATCCACATTATGAATATGTAATAAAGGAGAATGGTTAGCACGTGCTGTGGACAATGCAGCTGCTGAAAAGGATCTGGGGGTAACCATGGACCCAGAATTAAACTCTGATTCACATATGTGACAGTGACAAAACGTCATGGTGGCATACCCTTGTGTGCTTGATTGGAAAAATAAACTATGTAAAACATTTTTCCCCTCTTTGTTTGGGTGTATTTTTGTTGCTTGTATCTTAAAGAGAGAACTGCCACAATATCAGGGAGATATACTGGATTGTGTCGATATAAAACTGATTTTTATTTGAAAAAGAAAACCAACCGAAATCAGCCAGGCCAAAATGGGACATCCGCCAATATACCACAAACATGTCCCTACAGCCCTTGCATAATTGTAACGAAAACGTGAACACATGAAATGATGATAAAACTAAATTTTGGTCAATGTTTTTGTCCTGAAACCACATTCACTTGCTCTTTAGTGAAGTCTGAGTCGAATCCAAAAGAATACTTGGTCGTATGTGGATCGTCATGTCCTTGGAGACATGCCCTTTTAACATCTCACTACTGCTTCCTGTTTTATCGGGTCCGATCCAACGTTTCGTATCTTACAAAACCGAGGTGTGTCACTGACACAATAAATCCACTGATTTAGTGGTTTGGTCAGCAGTGTTTTTCAAAAACAGAACAAATTGACTGTGCACTGGGATCATGTCTGACATCACCGACCTTTTGGGGATAAAAAATATACCGCACTGCTCATTTTTCAGCCATTTGCAATTTGTATCCGTTCGCCGGGTCATGTGTTTTTCAATGGACACAAAACCAGGAGCAGACGATGTCAGAAAGGCGAAGAATCAGTAAACGTTTATTCATGTCCACCAATGTTTACATTGACACAACTGACTCTTAGAATCACACATGAGCAAAATATAATGAAAAACATTTCTGACTGGCCTCGTGGTGAACGCCAACTGCCTTTAAGTTTAAGGTATGTGCGAAACACTGCTGAACACGATAGTGCCAACCGTTACGTAGGCGGCTTCATTTCCAATCACTACATTTGAATTTCCATCAATTCCACTGTTACTACTGTCCCCACCGAGGAAATGCTAGAAATCACATCAGACATCGGCAGCAATCCATCAGGATCACAACCAGAAGATGCCTACAGCCAGTCCAGACTCACCAGGGGAGCCAACCAGAACCATCACAAGATCAGGCAGACCAGTGAAGCCTAGAAAGATGCTGGACCTGTGATTCACTGACTGGTGAAAATCAACACACAAGCATACAAATTTACAATCATTTACAGTCATTGACAGTAGTCAAAGATAGCGAACACACCAGACACAAACTCTATAGTGTTCAAAGAAAAAGAAAAGAAAGAAAAGAAAGAAAAGATAATGTTGGAGTTTTTTATATTTATAATATTTGAACAGCTAATTTGAATTTGACCAAATTACATGTATTCAATCAAAGTTCAGTTAAGTTCACATTCCTAATGTGCAGAACTTCACAGAAGGGGGAAGATGTTACATGGTCTGCAAATTGGCAGATAGCTCTGTATGCAGAAGTCACGTGATTAAATCTGTTATGGAAGTTAACGGGAGTCTGGGCTCCATCCCATCTGTGAGTCTATTCCATTTTCTGCCTCGTCTCCACTTCTGTATGAAGGCTGCAGTCGCTATGTAATTATCCAAAAGCATATTAATGGACACATAATGAGGGCAAAAGGCTAAAGTGTTTACCCTTCACTTTAAAAGGGTGGCTTAGTGTGACATGTCTATCCAGTGTTGTAACTGTTCCTAGTATCATAACTACTTCTCAGACACACAAACACATGCACACCCACACACAGTGCAACTCACCCTTCAGTAGCTGGGACGGCGAGTAGTGGTCAGTCTGCGAAACGCTCTGTCCAGGCCGTTCGCGCCCGCGTCAGAGGGTCAAGCAGCTAATGGCGTGACCAGGGGAAGGCTGTGAATGCCACGTCTGGTCCGTCAGGTAGCTGGCTGGGCGCGGAGACTGGTTGCAGTCTGCACCCGGGTCAGCCATGGGTGTAGTCACAAGGCGACGCCTCACGTCACTCGCGGCTTGGCGTAGGGACGGGCGTCGGCTTGGGTACTCTGCAGAGACTGTTGAAGACTTTCTCTAGCCGGGAGCTGGGCGCCTGAGATGTCGACTCGCTGGGGCTGCAAGTCGAATGCCCAGCTTAGGCCTAGTCGTTGCCCTGTCGTCTGCTGATAAGTGAGTTGTGCTCATGCGAGGTACACTTTCCGGTTCCGGTATTGAACCGGGTGCGTATGCAAGGCTTTTAGCCTATAACCAAATATTTCTGTGATCGTCTGAAAAATGTCTGATAGGCCTACCTACCGACGCTAAGCTGATTTCAACTGATTTTAATCGAACAAGAACTATTGTGTTCTGAACGTTTAATCCTAAAACTTCATTTAATCATTTGTTTCTTCAATTAACTATGCTAATCATTTATCAAAACACCTCAAAAAGAAACGTAACATACCTGATTTAATATCTGCATAGAAATTCTTGGTGTCGCTTATTCCCCACCATTTTCTGAACCACTCAACTAGCATGCATTCGTTGTTACTTCCGTTTATACTTGTTTTCCTTCATTTTCTTATTTACCACCCACAGTAACAATAATAACAAAAGACACTAACTACCTGTAATAAAATAATAATGAAGAATTATCATTAAACAATCTTAATAATTTTGATCTGCAATTTTGACTTTCCCCCAAAACAACTAAAATAAAGTAGCTAACTTACCCAAATCGACTACCTTACGATATTGGGAAGGTTACATGAAACTCAAACTGAAAACCGAATCCGACAGAGAATGACGCCACATTTGAAACGGACAAGGCAAGACAGAAAAGGCACCGGTGCATCGTGATTGTTTTAAGCTATTTCTTAATCAATGGTAAAAAAAAAAAAAAAAAGAGGCCTGTGACAGACTCATCGGTTTTAAACAGGAAACCTGCCAGCCCTGTTTTGTTGCACACAACACTGCCCTTCGTGCGCATGCGCGGTGGAAGGGTTCTGGAGGATTGAAAGAACTGAGAATCAGAAAACAACAAAAATTGAAGTTTTTACGTGATAATAGAGAGTGACATTCCATCAAAATCGCTTTAAGATCTGTATGAAGGGCTATTTATTGAAGTTTCCCTCAATGTTTCACATATGCCGACGGAAATAAGACGAAATTCAGCTATGTCTGGTGCCGCTTACACAGCTCACAGTGTCGGCAACCTGGGTTCGCTCACCGCAGCTTTTTTTTTTTTATTTGACTTGAAGATAAAAAGGACACTTGAATCGACGTGTGTGCTGTGTGTGGACTTATTCTGCTTATTCTACAGAAACTTAACGTGTGGAAACTTGGATACCCCTGCACGTGGACTGTTTAGTGCATGCTGTTGATATGTAGTCAGCAAGGAACTTTTCTGCCCAACCAAAACTCGCCCACCCCTCGGCTGTCCTCGAAGTGGAGTACGATACGATACACTGAAAAACCCCGCCTCACAGCACAACCCAGCACATGATGCACTGCCACACATAATCCTAGAGTTGAGTGTGTTTCACTTTTTGTAGCAGCATGCAGAATAACAACCATGGGCTGACAAGAAGCGCGCCATGTCTGAGACCAGTTCAAAGGGTCGCAAAGGATCAAGTACAGGCAATGACCACACACAATCCAACCAGAACAACAACTGTGGCCACTGCACAATTCCAGTCAGTGCCTGAGACAAGGCACTCCAGTGTGAGATATGTGATTTGTGGTTCCACATCGCCTGTGTCGACGTTGATGACACAACTTACAAGGCCATTAAGAAGGATGGTGGAAGGCCCACCCCACAATTGCACTGGTACTGTGGTCAATCCTGCAACTGAGTTATCCACAAGTTTCTCAGTGGTATGGAAGATCTGAGGATAGACATCGCCGAACTCTCCAAGAACGTGGCAGCCATCGCCACCACTGTGAACCAGACATCAGAAGATGACCTCCACCAGAAAATGGTTGAGAAAATTACAGACATCATAGATGAAGCCATCTTGAATATCACGGACCACACAGCAGGCAGCAGTATAGACAGTCCCATGGAGACTCAAATCGCTGACATTGTGGAGAGCAAGACAGCAGAAAAGATAGCCGAAATGGAAGACAGAAATTGAAGAAAGACCAATCTAATCATCTTCAAAATCAAAGAGAGTACCGCCATTGAATCAGTGGGTAGGAAGGCAGAAGACACAGAGACGGCAAAAGAAAATCACAGACGAGATTATGCGTGCCTACCATAAAAAGAGGAAGAAACCAACAAAAGATGCCGCTGCAACTCCCATCTGTGACATGAGCATGAGAAAGGATTTGACCCCACAGAACGCAAGGAAGAGAACACTCTATAAAGAGCTTCAAGAGAAGAGGATTCAGGCGTCGGGGGACAACAAAACGAAGTGGGTGAGGTGTGACAGGCGCATGGTCTTCCTCAGGAAACCACCAGATCAGGCGGCCAAGGGAGGTTTGGGGTAAAGAAACTCTCAATCCCCAGTGCACATAGTTTTAAAACTCCTTCATCTTCATCATCTTCGTCTGCTTTTGAATGTTCGTCCAACCACCACCAAAAAACACAGGCAACGCTTCCTTGAAATCATGTACGTGCCTCTGTTGCAATGTGGATTCCTTACTCAACAAGCTACAAGCCCTTATCAGCATTTACATTCGAATGCCGTCTGGATGGGTCAAATAAACTACTGCTTGGATTAATCTACAGAAGCCCCAATTCCCCTCCAGAAAACACCACAAAACTTAAACTGATCAAACAATTGGGTAAACAGAAACAGTACTCCCACATCCTCGTGATGGGTGACTTCAACCACCCAGAAATTGACTGGGCAAAATGAGATATGCAACTGTAGGAAGGAACACCAAGCGCAGAAATTCCTTAAAGCCAGCAAAGGTGCATATTCTTCATCCAGCATCAACAAGAATCAGGCAAGGACAAAACCCCAGCCTCGACGACTTAGTCTTCACCAACAGAGATGAGATGATAGATAGTATCACAACACAGCTGGACTGGGAAAAAGCAACCACGTGACCCTCATCATCAACTTCTCATGCTTATACACAAGGAGAGAACCAGCAAGAAGACAAAGTTTTGTGAGGGAAACTATGCTGCAATAAATTTGGACCTCGCTGAAGCAGACTCTCCAACAATTCAGTTGAAGAAACTTGGAAAACCATCATGGGAGAGATCCAGAAAGCAGTGGAGAAGCACATCCCGACAGTGATGAGATTCGGAAGAACAACAAGAAGTGGATGGACCCGAAAACACTGCACTCTGTTCGAAACAAGCACAGACTCTACAGGAAATGGAGAGAATCGCAAGACCATCAGGAAGAACAAGAATACCGATGCGCAAATAACCAAGCCAGAAGAGCGTGCCATAAAGCGAATAGAGGTAGAGAGAAAAATGTAGCAGCCAACTCAAAGAAAAACAAACAAGTCTTCTGGTCATACATCAAGTCAAAAACCAAATGCAGGTCAGGCATAGCAGATCTGAGGAAAGCAGATGGAATGAAAATGACCACAGACAAAAAAAAAGTCAAACTTACTGAACGACTTGTCTTCACCGCGTCTTCACCCATGAAAAAGTGGAAAATCTACCATCACCTCCCGAGTACAGCGTCAAGGAAACGCTCCAACAGGTGAACATCACCGAAGCAGATGCAAAAAAGGCGCACTGAACCAAATGCTTCTTAAAATTCTATAAAAGCAGCATACAACTTACAAGATAAATGAATGGTTTCTGCAAAGTAAAGATATTATCAAAGTGGAATAACTGCGCTTAAATTCCACCTCATATCCGACAGTAATGCTATTATCCTTAACCCACTCCTATAACCTGTAACTGATGATAGAATTGTAAGCTTACAATTCACTGCTAGCGTCACTTAAAGAAATTCTTATTTTATTGCGATTGTTCACGTCATAGTGGTGGAACGATACATCCCATGTTCAGAATAAAAGCCCTTACCAAATAAAGAATTAAAGAAAGGTTACAAAGAAGTTTAAATGACATCAGTTGCACAAACATACTTCAGTAGCTCACCAGTTATACCATCTGGCCCAGGAGCTGTGCCTTTCTTGATTTGTCTCAGTAAACATCACTTCAGCTTTCGGAATCAACAGTTCAAATAAATCATCCTCTCCTTCATCTTGATGCCACTGAAACCCACAGTCAGGACCTCCGTCTTCAGTTGGCAGTGACTGACAATTCTCATACCAGATGTTGAAACTGATGCTGTCCGCTGGCTGTCTTCTCTTTAATGAAATCTGATTACATTATCCAAAAACTGTTTCCGACGTTCGATAGACACATATGTGTATGTGTGTACATGTGCGCGCGCGCGCGCGCGTATGTGTGTGTGTGTGTGTGTGTGTACGTATTGTTGTTGTTGTTGTGTCTATGTGTAATGTGTGTGAGCATGTGTGTATGCGTTTACATGCGTGAGTGCATGCGTGCTTGAGTGTGCGCATGTGTCAAGTCAAGTCAAGTCAAGTCAAAATTTTATTTACTGATGGGACATTGATAAGCACATCATTGCTTTTTTTTACATCAGCCATCAAAAAAAAAAAATAAAATAAAAAATAAATAAAAAAAAAAAACCAGCAACAACAAACAACAACAACAACCAAATAGGATATAACAAAAAAACCAAGAGCAACATACATATACCATTGACATCTAAAATACACTGACAATGCTATATGCACATACGAGTACATAATTGATATGCATGCACATACATATCCACATATGTCTGTATATTTATGCACATATATCTATGATACAAGTTGATAGACAACAATATACATAAGTAAAGGTATTTGGAATATTTTAGTCACACATTTCTTGCATTGTTTGTTAAATGACTTTTCAATTTTTTCCTGAATGTATTTCAGTTACTTATACTTTTGAATGTTGTACTTAGATTGTTCCATAATGTTCCACCAGAGTAAAGGAAACTTGACTTATAGAGATTGTTTCTTGGTCTGGGGGAATGTTAACGTATGATTATGTCTATGAGGGTTAGTTTTAAATGTATTTAAGATCTTTTTAGGGGCACTTCCATACATAACCCTGTGCATAAAAATCGCTTTATTTAAATATAATCTATGACAAACAGTTGAAACGTTTAGCTTCTTATAATCTTCAAGTGTCACAGAACTAGATTTTAACAAGACTATTTTAGCGCTCTTTTATATAAACGATGAATGAATCTTAAGTTTGTTTCACTGCAGCTGTCCCATAATGTTGATGCATAATCAATGATTGGTAAAATATGTGCTGAGAAGAAAAGCTTCCGAGAATGAACATCAAGAAAATTTTTAATCTTAGCTAACTGAAATATCTTACAGGACAAGCGCTCACACAAGGATGTTGTATGATCAGTCCAAGATAAATCTCTGTCTATAATGACTCCTAAGGTTTTGTGTGATTCTACTTCATCAATTTTGTTATTATCAATAAACAGTGGATTAAAATTGGATGTCATCCGTTGTCTTTTTTGTCGTGCAGATACATACATACACTTAGTTTTCTCCGCATTTATAGACATATGGTTTAAATTTGTCCATTTGACTATTTTTGGACAGTTTCTTGAAGATTATTTGTTAGTGTCTGAGGGTTGGAGTGACTAGAATATAGTAACGTGTCATCTGCAAACATTTCACATTTGCTTGTTACAAAAAAGGCAAATCGTTGACATATATTGAAAATAAAAGTGGTCCCAATATAGATCCTTGTGGTATACCATATTTCACAGGCATGAAATTTGATGATTGATTAATAACAGATACTAATTGTTTTCTTTCAGAGAGAAACGATGAAATAAACTTAATAAAAACTGGGGTTAATCCATAGCATTTTAACTTACGCAACAGTAAATCATGATTGATTACGTCAAAGGCCTTTTCAAAATCAATGAACAGAATGCCTGTGAATTCATTTTCATTTATACTACATATTAGACTATCTATAAGTTGTGTGAGTGCGGTCTGGCAGGAGTGATTTTGTCGGAAGCCTGATTGGTCCCGTGAATTAGATCATTCTTTGTAAGGAAAGAATACAATGAGTTTTGTAAATGTGATTCCAAAGGTTTAGATAGAATAGACAAAATATAGAGATTGGTCTATAATTACAGGGATTGGATGAATCACCGGATTTATGTAAAAGGAATAACTTTAGCTTGCTTAAATTTTAAGGGATAGTATTGCTTTTCTATACATAAATTATACAGATAAGTAAGAGTGTCAGTAATTATTGGAGAAGAAAAGTTTTAGTATTTTGCCATCTAATTATCTAAATCACGTGTACCTGTTTGTTTTAAGAGTGACAGACTTTTACTACTAACGTCTAAGACCGTCAGAAATCGAAGAGTAAAAGGGGCATTAATTGGTTTCGAAGCAATATAATGTTTTAAATGAGAAGGATCATTTCCACCCGACTTGTCATTATTGATAATTTTAACAGCGATATTGGAAAAAAATGTCATTTAACTCACTGGCTGTAATATCAGTGATTACTTGTTGACTTTTTGAAACATATTTATTGTTCAATATGTTTATTGCTTTCCAAATTTGTCGTGAATCCTTTGTAGATACTAACATTTCTCTGAAGTATTGTTTTTTTTTGACTTCCGTTGTTTCTTGAAACTGTTCTCTTGTACCAGAGCTACTTAGAAAATCTCTATTGTATCTTTCAACATCTATTTCCTTTGTTATCCATGGTGGTTTTATTTCTTGTCTTACTCGTTTCTTTATGAATGGTGCATGTCTATTAATAAACATCAAGAAAAGTGCTTGTCCAAAACTCGCTCGCTTCATCAGGATCCCTAATTTGATAGATATTATCTAGCTGTGAATTTAGTAAATCAGTAAAAAAAATCTTCTGTATTAAACTTTTTTAAAGTTTCTATAATATATAACTTTATGTCCTACTTTGGGGATTTTTACATGAGTTTTAAACCAAGTAAGACAAACAGGATTGTGATCGCTACAGCCGCATGACGGGGAGCATATATTTCAGTAATGTTTTGTTTTGCCATTTTGTTGGTATAAATATGGTCAATTAATGTAGAAGAGGAATCAACTATTCGGGCAGGCTTGTCAATCAATTGTTCCAGTCCTTGACTTTATTAAACTTTGAGTCCATTTAAACTGAGTTTTCATCAAATCAATGTTAAAGTCACTTAGTATGATGATTTCTTTATTCAATATGATGATTTCGTCCATAACAGAATTGAACTTTTCATACCAGTCTATGGTTTCTGAAGGATTTCTATACACAAATCCCGTTATAAGTGGTTTATTTCCTTTTATTTCAATCTCTAACCAGATAGACTCTACGTCATAATATTCAAGACTTACCAGTCTGTTACAAGTTAAAGACGACGCAAAATAAAACAAGTAGTCCTGTAGTTTTGGGTTTGTGTGGATCTAAACGAATAATCTGATATCCTGGAATGTACATGTCAGAATCTAATATACATGAAGATAATCAACATTCCGCAATGCAAAACAAGTGAAAGGGATTCCCAGAATTATGTAGGATTATTGCGATGTCATCTTTTTTATTACTTGCACTGTTTATGTTAAGATAACCTATGCGGAGCCCCTGTTTACTTGGCCAGGTGTTTAATGTAGGAGGCATGGCACTGATTGATTACTCGATTAAGAATTAAATAGTCAATAATAGTCAAAACAAAAAATAGGAAAAGAAGTCAATTATCAAAACAGTGTACTGCAATTACAACTGAAAGAAGTTCAGTCTCAGTACACACATACAGTCTAGAAGGACAAATCCACATAAATCTTTTACATAATATAAACTACTTCCGACAACGGAGAAAAGGAATTCAAGAAAGAAAATAAAGAAGGCAAAAAAAAAAAAAAAAAGAAGAAGAAGACAAAGAAGAAGAAGAAGAAAGGTACAATACAATCCAACACGTACAAGATATGAAAGATATACTACAATCCAAACACATACAAGCAGCAGAAAAAGACAAGGTAAATCTTGCGTTCGTAATTTTGCAAACACTTTAACAAAATTTAAAGTTCCGTAGATATCCCGTCCCAAGTCCGAGTATGTCAACTGAAAAACATAGTTATATGAAAGAAACACACACACACACACACACACACACACACACACACACACACACACACACACACGTGCAGTAACTTGGCATCGACTGCAGAACCGGATATCCTAATAGGAGCCACACGATTTCATATCAGACAGAATTTCGACATTGTGATGAAAAATAACAGACACTATTTACAATCATCAGAAGGGTCAAAAACCACGAGAGAGAGAGAGAGAGAGAGAGAGAGAGAGAGAGAGAGAGAGGGTGGCAAGTGCTTATATTTGTATTGGACATGAGCGAATGAGTGCAATCATTCTGAAGTTTATTTATGTCAATGTTCATTTATGGTCACTGTACACTTTTAAATATATCATGAACTTTAAAAATAAATGTTTTTTTCCCCTTATCCTTCTTTCTCCCCCCCCCCCCCCCTCCCCCCCCCCCCCCCCCCCCCCCCTCCCCCCTCCCCCTTTTTTTGTTTCCTTCCTCCTTCTTTTCTTTTTTTTTTTTTTTTTTTTACATTTTACCAGTTACTGACTGGTCTGTGATGATCACACTGTGACATCATTTGTGACGCCACGTTGATGAGTTGTTGAGCACACTGACCAACAGGACTTAGTGGCTGCCAACTCCGTGAGTCTGCGCCACAGCCCTGTGGATCGGGTTTAAACCCTAAGAAGCCTAAACCTGGAAGGAAAGGGGGCCTGCCTTTGACCACACTCACCAATATTAGCATTGGGAGGGGGATAGAAATATGAGGATGGAAAACTTGGATTAGGGAAATCTGGAACCTTGTAATTTGGAAAAGGAAAGGGTGGTGGAAATGGAGGAAAGTTAGCAGTGTGTGTGTGTGTGTGTGTGTGTGTGTGTGCGTGCGTGCGTGCGTGCGTGCGTGCGTGCGTGCGTGTGTGTGTGTGTGTGTGTGTGTGTTTCTGTTTTTTTTTTTTTTTTTTTTTTTTTTGAATCCCTCCACTTTCCCCCGCCTTGCTTTTTCTTTTCCTTTTTTTCTCTCTTTCTTAGTTTTGTTTTCTTTCTTTTTTTTTTTTTGTATTAGGCGGTCTCTTTCTTTCTTCCTTTTTCTTTTTTTTTTTTTTTTTTTTTCCAACCTACACATTGAACATTCAAACCTGCATACGCGTGTACACGAGCGCCCACTAACGCGCACGCTCAACACTTCCATTCATGTCCACTTCCAACGTGTATTTGATTTTTCTAACGATGGACAATGTTTTTTTTTTTTTTTTTCGTTTTTAATTAATGTATTCCTTTGATTACAGAGATGCCTGGGTTTTTAATTGCTCTAGTGTATGTTGCGATTTGTTTGCCTGTTTCGTTTTCCTTTCTCACTGATTCCATTCACACACACTGCATGCTGTAAACACGTGAAAAATTTTAAGAAAAGACGAGTAGAGAGTCCGAAAGGGAGAAGCAGGAGAGACGGAAACCCAAAGATGGAGAAGTAAGCACAAAGGGAAGGGGGGAGGGGGACCAAAGGAGAGAGAAAGAAGGGAGTAAGGGCTGAGAAAGAGGAAGGGTAGAAAGGGAGAGAGAGTGAGTACGTGAGTGAGAGAGAGTAGAGAGAGGGAAACGGAGAGAGAGAGAGAGAGAGAGAGAGAGAGAGAGAGAGAGAGAGAGAGAGAGAGAGAGAGAGAGAGAGGGAGAGAGAGAATCACAAAAAACACACATTAAAAAAAAAAATTATGTTACATACGTATGTTTCAGTCGAATATTAATGTTGTTTTCAAATATTTGTGTCAGAGACACATAACTATTTGTTTTCTTAAAATACTAACTAATACACATCTTTCCAATTAAGATTACATGATTTATATTGTTTCTCTGTGACTTTGATAACTCTTGAGTATCAACACCAAAGAGTACTTTGGTAACGTCTAATCTGATATGAACATCTAGATGCACAAGAACATACTGCTGTACACAGTTCCAAAATTCTAGCACAATAGGGCATTCATGGAAAAAGTGTTCTATAAAATCAACAACATCTATGCAGTAAGAGCATTTATAATCTTCTCTAACCTTCATTTTAAATAACATAATATTTGTTGGGTAGATATTGTGAATAATTTTCCAATGCAAAAGTGGCAATCTAACTTTTTTAGTGGCATTGAAAGCTAATGACCAAATTTTTTATCTGTGACATCGAAGTCGAATTTCCTTTTCCAAAAACTTACACAACAAGGCTGAGTGTATTTCTTTTCAGACAAAAGATTTCGAAAATCTTTAATAGTGGTTAATAATTTGCCGCAAAATCGCGGAATATCTTGAAGGGGGGTTCGGGATAGTTGTAATTCTTTGTTCCTGTGTTTAAGGAGAAAATTTCTAACAGCTACTGAGACCACATTGTATTGTAGTAATCTACCAGGTGAAGGTCCCAGTTGTTCACAAATTTCTTCATAATATGTCAAGATTATAAATGCTCTTACTGCATAGATGTAGTTGATTTTATAGAACACTTTTTCCATGAATGCCCTATTGTGCTAGAATTTTGGAACTATGTACAGCAGTATGTTCTTGTGCATCTAGATGTTCATATCAGATTATGTCAAAAGGACATTGTCATCTTTTAAAATATCATTTAACAACGATCAAATCTGCATTGATCCATTCCTGAAAAAAACAACACCTTCCCCTGGTAGAGTAAATAACTGTTGTTCCACAACATCCCACAAATAACATCAGGTGATTTACAATAATATTATTATCCAGCCAGACTGACAACACTGTGCTCCAAAAACTGGATTGGATTTTTTCTCTCAACCTTTAAAATCTTTACTCAAAACATGTGAGTAAAAACAACTATAGTCTTCACCGTAAAAACTTCAAGCTACAGCTTGCCATTTATAATTACTTTTTCTACACACAATTTACCACCCACTGTAGCAGAAAATCTGTCTGCTAATCTCTTAAATCTATCATTTTCAGTCCACCTTTTTTTTTTTTTTAGATCACTACATTTTTACTAGGCTGCTAATAGCTTTGTATGCAGATGATATCACTCTGTTTCTAACTGATGAAAAGGATATGTGTGTAGCTTTAGCTATATTTGATGAATTCTCCATGGTTTTTGGGTCTTATTGTTAATAAAACAAAATCTGAAATAATGTGGATGGGTAGTAATAAGAAGAGAAATGAAGATTTCTTTGGCTTTATATTTACAAATACACTGAAAATTCTTGGTGTATTCTTTGGGAATGAAAAAAAAGCGCATCATCTATTGAAAGAACTGGATAACGAGAATAGATAACTGTAAGAGATTAATTGCAGCATGGGAGAAACGAAATCTTAGTATAAGTGGAAAAGAATGTATAGTAAAAACATTTTTAATCTCCCAATGGATCTATATTATGAAGGTAATAAAAGTACCAGACACGGTCATCAATGAAATGAATAGATTACTTTATCGTTTTCTATGGCGCAAGAAAGATTGTAATTTTTAAGCGTTTTTCTGTTTCTTGTCTTGTTTGTGTGTGTGTGTGTGTGTGTGTGTGTGTGTGTGTGTGTGTGTGTGTGTGTGTGTGTGTGTGCGCGCGCGCGCGCGCGCGCGTGTATGTGCGCGCTCGTGAGCTTTCGCGGGCGCGCGCACACGTGTGCATGTGTCTGTGTCTGTGTTTGTGTGTGTGTGTGTGTGTAAAATGTGCATGGGTGTGAGTTTTGCGTGTGCGCTAGCACATGCGTGACTGCATACATGCGTGCTTGTGTGTTTGCGTGCTTGCGCGCGCGCGCGCGCGCGCGCGCGCGTGTGTGTGTGTGTGTGTTGTTGTGTGTGTGTGTGTGTGTGTGCGTGTGTGTGTGTGTGTGTGTGTGTGTGTGTGTGTGTGTGTTGTCGTCGGTTTAATGTCCTTCCACTACAGTGATTCAGACAGTTTTATGTGTGGGTGAATGAAGTATGTAAGTGATTGTATTAATATGTCAATGATAGAATAGACCCCCCCCCCCCCCCCCCCCCCCCCCCCCCTTCCGCTTTATCCGTCTTCCATTTAATCAAAACAAATGTAACTGAATAGAGATAAGATCTGAAGATAAAGGCCAATTGAACTACTTAACAAACATTTGCAAACTGACTCAAGAATACAAGAACTGTTTAAAATACGTGGTAAAGGTAAGGAAGTCGATCCATCAGTGTAACCATCAATATCCAAATTTGTAAAGAGTTCTCTTGCTCTTGGGCATTGATTAGTAAATGACTGAT
>JADBJO010011004.1:51842-67941 GCA_016801955.1 Conus betulinus
ACTGACAACACCTAGCCTGTCGACATAATTGACAACACCTGTCCTGTCGGCACCAATTGACAATACTTGGCCTGCCGACAACAATTGACAACACCTGGCCTCTCTACAGTAAT
This sequence comes from Conus betulinus, assembly GCA_016801955.1. Lineage (NCBI taxonomy): Eukaryota > Metazoa > Mollusca > Gastropoda > Neogastropoda > Conidae > Conus > Conus betulinus. Next base: position 51,956 of record JADBJO010011004.1, read on the forward strand.
TGACAACATCTGGCCTGTCTACAATAATTGACAGCATCTGGCCTGCTGACAACAATTGACAACACCTAGCCTGTTGACAACAATTGACAACACCTGGCCTATGGACAACAACTGACAACACCTAGCCTGCCGACAACAATTGACAATACCTGGTCTGCCGACAACAATTGACAATATCTGGTCTGCCGACAACAATTGACAATACCTGGTCTGTCGACAACAATTGACAATACCTGGTCTGCCGACAACAATTGACAACACCTGGCCTCTCTACAGTAATTGACAACATCTGGCCTGTCTACAATAATTGACAACACATGGCCTGTCAACAATAATTGACAACACCTGGCCTGCCTGTCAACAATGATTGATAACACACCGGCCTGTTTACAATAATTGACAACACCTGGCCTGCCTGTCAACAGTGATTGATAACACCTGGCCTGTTACAATAATTGACAACATCTGGCCTGTCTACAATAATTGACAACACATGGCCTGTCAACAATAATTGACACAACCACCTGGCCTGCCTGTCACAATGATTGATAACACCCGGCCTGTTTACAATAATTGACAACACCTGGCCTGCCTGTCAACAATGATTGATAAACACCGGCCTGTTTACAATAACTGACAACACCTGGCCTGCCTGTCAACAATGATGATAACACCCGGCCTGTTTACAATAATTGACAACACCTGGCGTGTCCACAATAATTGACAACGCTTAGCCTGCCTACGATGATTGACAACACCCGCCTGTCTACAACAATTGACAACACCTGGCCTGCCTGTCAACAATGATTGATAACACTTGGCCTGTTTACGATAATTGACAACACCTGACCTGTCTACAATAATTGACAACACCTGGCCTGTCTACATATATTGACAACACCTGGCCTATCTACAACTATTGACAACACCTGGCCTATCTACAAACAGTTGACAACACCTGGCCTGTCTACAACAATTGACAACACCTGGCCTATCTACAACAGTTGACAACACCTGGCCTGTCTACAACAATTGACAAAACATGGCCTGTCTACAATAATTTACAACACCTAGCCTTCCAACAACAATGACAACGGCTGACCTATCGACAACAGCAGACAACACCTGACCTATCGACAACAGCAGACAACACCTGACCTATCGACAACTGACAACACCTGACCTATCGACACCGAAAAGATAACACGTGACCTACCGACAACTGGCAACACCTGACCTATCGACACCGAAAGATAAAACGTGACCTACCGACAACAACTGGCAACATCTGACCCATTCACAACAGCTTATAGCATATTTCCTATCGACCAGAACAGACAACACCTGGACTATCGACAACATCTGACAACACCTGACCTATCGACAACAACTGACAACACCTGACCTATCGCCATTTGACAACATCTGCCCCATCAAAAACTAGATTTTATCAACAACAACTGACAACACCTGGCATATTCAAAAATCAACAGACAACACCTGACCTATCGAGAGCAACAGACAACACCTGACTTACCGACAGCAACAGACAACACCTGACTTACCGACAGCAACCCACAATACCTGAGCTGTCCACAGCAACCTAAAACACATGACGCGTTCACAGCAATCTACCATACCTGACGTGTTCACAGCAACCGACAATACCTTATGTGTTCACAGCAATCTACCATACCTGACGTGTTCACAGCAACCGACGATACCTGACGTGGACACAGCAACTTAAAAAACACCTGATGCGTTCACAACAACCTACAATACCTGACATGTGAACAGCAACCTACAGTGCCTGACATGTGGGCAGCAACCTACAATACCTGACATGTGAACAGCAACCTACAGTGCCTGACACGTGGGCAGCAACCTACAATACCTGACATGTGAACAGCAACCTACAGTGCCTGACATGTGAACAGCAACCTACAATACCTGACATGTGAACAGCAACCTGCAACAGCTGACATGTGGGACAGCAACCTACAATACCTGACATGTGAACAGCAACCTGCAATACCTGGCATGTGAACAGCAACCTACAATACCTGACATGTGAACAGCAACCTGCAACAGCTGACATGTGAACAGCAACCTACAGTACCTGACATGTGAACAGCAACCTGCAATACCTGACATGTGGGCAGCAACCTACAATACCTGACATGTGAACAGCAACCTACAATACTGACATGTGGACAGCAACCTACAATACCTGACATGTGAACAGCAACCTACAATACTGACATGTGGGCAGCAACCTACAATACCTGACATGTGAACAGCAGCCTACAATACCTGACATGTGGGCAGCAATCTACAATACTTTCAGAAAGCAGTTCTTGAGGGCTGCTGCTCTAGCTATTCCTAAAAAAGGATCAAAAAGGTGTGAAACATTCTCAGGGAATGTCTGGTGGAATCAGGCTTGCGAGGATGCTGTTAAAGCAAAAACATTAGCATATCTTAACTGGCTAAAAGTTAGAAAAGTTCCTGTGCAAGAGATAAAAGATGCAGCTCATAAAGAAATGTGCAGTACAAAAATAAAAGCAAACAGAGTCACAGCGCAAGCAAAAAGACAATACTGGTCACAGTTCTGTCTAAATGAAGTATCTGATTGTAAAGACTTGAAAAAGGTGTGGGATAAGGTGAAAGAAATGAAATCGGGCATTAAACTCCAAGATTATCCGATCAAAACAACAAGTAAAGAATTTCTATCTATCTCCCAAAGAAAAGGCTGAGGAATTTGCATCTATGTACGTTAAAACATGTTGTACGGAATGTTTGCCTAATGAACAAAAGTCGTTTAGATTAAAAGAAAAAAAAATACTGATAACTATAGAGATCCTGTACCAAACAACAACAGTACTATAAATGTATCAATGTCTTTACAGGAAGTCAGGAATGCTATCCGTCTGTTGGGAAATAAAAAGGTTTCGGTTGGTTTGGATGGGATTTCTTCTTACACTATGTTAAACCATTTACCAGAGAACTGGATAGTCATTTTACATAAATTATTTAACAAATGTTGGGAATGTGGACAAATTCCCGATAAGTGGAAGACGTCTATTGTGACTCCTATTCTAAAGCAGGGCAAGCCTCGGTCTGAGACGTCTAGTTATAGACCCATTTCAGTCACGTCTCATACTGGAAAAGTCATGGAAAAAATAGTAATTTCAGAATGGCCTATTACTGTGATAAAAATGATGTATTTTCTTCACATCAAGCTGGATTTAGAAAAGGACGAAGTACAATTGATCACCTGACACGACTAACTACTCATATTAAGAAACACAGTTTTCTAAACGTAAAAGTGTCCTTGCTTCCTTCTTTGATCTTACTAAAGCTTACGATAGAGTGTGGCACAGCCGACTACTGTATAAATTAAAACAAATTGGTCTTTCTGGTCACGTCTACAATTATGTGAAATCCTTTTTAAGTGGGAGACATATAATGACCAAAGTTGGTGACTTTATCATCCTCAAGATCTATAGATATGGGAATTCCACAAGGTTCTATTATCTCCCCTTTGTTATTCAACGTAATGCTATATGACTTATGTACATGTTTTTCATCATATACCAAGGTAGCTCAATATGCTGATGACATTGCAATATGGATTAATGTATCTTTAAAGAAAAGAACAAATTTACGTCACATAAATTATATTCAGAAGCTCTTTCAGAACGAGCTGGATAAATTAAATAGTTATATGCATTTGAACGGCTTTCAATTCTCTGTTGAAAAGACACATTTGTTCTCTTTAACAATGGATATAACCCAAGTAACTTGCCTATATTCTTTCTGGGAGGACGGGAAATTTTTTATAAACTTGAAGTAAAATTTTTAGGCGTCCTACTTACACCAAAACTAAACTGGAAAAAACATATAGACTCGATAGTTACTAAAGCGGTTAAAAGTTTGAAATTTTCTAAAAATTGTCAGTCACTCTCCATGGGGACAGGATCCCAAAGTTTTGTTGCATTTAGCAACCAGTCTTGTTCGATCAAGATTGACTTACGGACAGGAGGTATTCTTTTCAGCTCCGCGATCGCATTTAAAGAAACTTCAAAGAATTGACAGTAAAGCTGTAAAGTTGTCCCTGGGTGTACCTGTGCACACTAAGTCCTCTGAAGTTTATAAGATAGCAGGCCTTTTGCCACTTGATGAAGAAAGGAAAATAAGTTCTGTAAAATATGTAGTGAGACGGATTGCCGTGGACGACCTTGAAGAGTTAAATACACGATCCGACATTGATTTTTCTCGAAAAATGCACAGAAAAATTCAAATTTAGAGACGCTTCGTTCATATGTTTCAGACGTTTTTAATTCATCAAAGATTAACCCACACGAGGTAGCGCCTCGCGTACTGGTTCCGCCGGTACCCCCCCTTGGGAACTAACGGAAGTAAAAGTTAACATTTTTTCTTCTGATCTAATAAAGCGATGTCGTCGCCGCATGTGTTAGCAGCATCTGTCAAAATTGACATGGAAGAAAAGTTTACTAACTATTTGAAAGTATACACTGACGGCTCAGTTCTTGATGATGGTAGTGCGGGATCTGGCTTTGTATTCCAGATTACAAAGCTGAAAAATCATATTATTTAGGTAAGGGTCATTCCATATTTACAGCTGAACTTGTTGCTGTCCTGATGGCATTAATTATTTAATTTCCTTGCCAGTCTCAATATTTAATATCCTGTTTTGTGTTGATTCACAGTCAGTATTAAAAAGTTTGCATTGTTTTGAAAATACACAGAGAGAGGAATTATTTATTTGAGATTAAGTACATGTTGCACTGTCTTTACATGAAAGGTACTAATGTTGTGTTGTTTTCGTGGGTCCCATCGCACACCTCCTTCATTTTTAACGATCAAGCAGATAGAGCAGCAAAAAGGGGAGCAAAGAATATATAGGTAGTATTTAAGGTTGACTGTCCTTTGTCACACAAGGAAATTAGTCATATCATCGAAAGGGATTTCTGGAGTCAATACAGATCCTCATCAAAACCTCGTCAGCAAACTCTGTCAAACTTTGTGTCGATTAGCCGACCGGTTTCAAGCCTGGTTTTTAGACTTTTATGTAATTCCCTACGAACCAAGTATTGCCAGACTGTTAAGTGTGTATGTCGTGGGGATCTTTCAGTTCAACATGTGATTTTTGATTGTGAACTAACGAAACCCTTTTTGAATGGTGTTATACCAAGCGCTGACACTGGGCATGTTAATGTGTTTGACTTTTTAGAGATTCGTTGCCAGTTATTTCTCTCTTGTTAAATTAACGAGACACCTTTTGGAAAGTCCATTAAAGAACATTTTATAATCATAATCGTAAGTTAGATTACTTTAGTTTTTTTTTCTCTAATTTTTCATAGTTACTGTCCTATAATTCATCTGTCCTTTATTTTTGTTCTATGTAACCACATCGTCCTCCTCTTCTCTTCTTTTATGATAATAGACAACTGCAAAGCAACAACAAACGAAGTAATGACAGTAACAAAACAACAATAATAACAACACATTAACAACTACAACAACGACGACAACAATGGCAACAGCAGCAACAACAACGGCAACAGCAGCGATAACAAATAAAAACAATAACAGCAACGACTACAACAATGGCAACAGCAGCAACAACAACGGCAACAGCAGCGATAACAAATAAAAACAACGAAATTACGACGACTACAACAACAGGAGGGATAACGACAACAAAAACACAATGAAACCAAAGACAACGATATCAAAATAAAGTGTCTTGCAGCCGTCCCTGCACAGAGCGTGTGGCCAGTCCCCAGACCTATCAGCCGTCCTCCTCCTCACCTCCCCCCGCCCATCTGTCTCACCTGCATACCCCAGTCTCGTGACTCTCATTAGATCTCTCCTGTGAATAATTGAATGGACAGCTCAAGGTGTACGGAGCTACCGCATTGATCGTGACGGTTAGATTACCTGCTCCGGCCCAAGGAGGCTGCTCGGGCAGAGTGAAGATGCTGCTAATGAGGCCAGAGACTGGCACCGGTGCCTTCTTCACCTGTCCCGGGGTCTGATGGCACGCCATCACTGGCCATGGTCCTTCGCCAGGGCTCCGTCACGTGTTCAGCGTTGGTCACTTCCTTGGACAAGTTTCGAGAACAGCAGGTTTTGTGGCCGATGTGTAGAAAGTTAGATCTGAACTGTACCTCTGTCAGGCTGTATCATGGTGTTGTGTGTGTGTGTGTGTGTGTGTGTGTGTGTGTGTGTGTGTGTGTGTTCGCCCGCGCCCATGTGTGAATGCCCCGGTATTTAATCAAAGAACCTGCATCTGCAGAAGACACTCACCCCTTTACGTCTACCCTTTGGAAACCATATAAGATATACACCAAAAACATTAACAACATTAACAATATAAAGATATACACCAAAAACATCAACGCACCACTAAACATATAAAGATATACACCAAAAACATTAACAACATTAACAATATAAAGATATACGCCAAAAACATTAACGCACCATTAACAATATAAAAATATACACCAAAAACATTAACAACATTAGCAATATAAAGATATACACCAAAAAACATTAACAGCATTAGCAATGTAAAGATACACACAAAAACATCAACAAACATAAACACATAAAGATATACACCAAAACATTCAAGCATGCAGAACACACACTGCGGAACAATTCCATTTCGATCCCAGCCCTACCCCCTCACCCTATCGTCTCCCTCTCCCACCTTTTCCCTATAAGCAGATCTACTCCTTTAAACAATACAATGACGTCTGCGTTACTCCTTTGGAGACAGGAATCTGACGGCCAAGTGTTCTCATCGTTTCTAACAGTGCATCAATCTGTCAGCCTTTCAAGTTTGTATTTCTGTTATTGTGCAATGTATTCAAGAAGGGATTTTTAACAGTTTTCATCCAAGTCTCACCTTTCGCTCGGTTATTGCTCTTCTTTGCTTCTTGCGAAAAGAAAGAATAAATTCAAGCGTGCAGGAGGATCCAGCCGTTTCCGGGAGTTTCTGTTGACGTGGAAACGTGTTTCATGACCAGGTGACCAGAATCCACGAGTTTCATGACCAGGTGACCAGAATCCACGTGTTTCATGACCAGGTGACCAGAATCCACGAGTTTCATGACCAGGTGACCAGAATCCACGAGTTTCATGACCAGGTGACCAGAATCCACGAGCAATCCTGGTCAGCTCCAAATACATCGAGTAACAGCTGTGGCCTGTTGGTCCTGCTTATCTCCCCTGTGGAGGAATCTTAAAGCATACACAATCACTCGCTGGAGAACATTTTCTTGACTACGCTCCCTTTCTGTCTCTTCTCTCTCTCTCTCTCTCTCTCTCTCTCTCTCTCTCTCTCTCTCTCTCTCTCTCTCTCTCGGGGATGGGGGTGGGGGTGGAATGTATGATGGAACCCGGGCTAAAAGCATTTGATTTCGCTTTGTCCACACAATACTCGCAATGTCATTTTTTTCACAAAGCGAATATGATTTTGTGTAATCGCCCACTTGTGTGTATTTGTGTGTGTGTGTGCGCGTGTGTGCGTGTGTGTGCGTGTGTGCGTGTATGTGCGTGTATGTGTGTATTCTTTCCTTCTTTTATAAGTGCTAGCAGATTCAAAGCTGCAGACTGATCAATCCTGGTCAGACTTACTTAGCGTGCTTTGCTCGAAGATGTCATCGAATGGTAACCTACTTTCTAGGTTTTTATGAAATGACTTTTTTTTTCCAACATTGGGATCATTCAGAATTTGTGCTTGTTGTATTGATAAACATATCTTTTGGATTGTTGTTGCCAATATTGGCACAAATCTATTGTTGGATTTTTTGACGCCACATCTATCCAGCAGAGGAGCGGACATCAACACACATCTCACCACTGTACGGAACCGACCGGCTACATGCTTCAGACAGATCGTGGTGAACCTGGCACGTGAGGCCACAGAACAGCAATCAAACTGCATACCTTGTTGGTACAGTTGTCCAGCAATACCACAACGTCATTTATTTGACTTCAGTCAATTTGCCTTTGGTCAAAAATCAAACAAAATTGGATTTGGATGGTAGATGTGTGCACAATTCGTAACGGGAACTTCAAATCAAACCTCTCTGCCCAATAGACTGCATAGCTAGAAGATGACATCCTGCAAATACATGTCCATAACGAAAGGCCACGCTTTGAACAGCAGGCTGCCGTCTATACTTACATAGCCTTGACCCATTTTGTGACCCGGCTGTTCAAATGAGTATCATTTTGTTATATTGGGTCACAGACCAAGCTCTAAGCGCTTTACAATGAACACACTACCTCACTCACTCAACGGGCTGCCTACCCAGGTAGAGCCGGCCGAAGAGCAGCCTACTGGAGCTCATTCCGTCGTTTCCCGTACCACTCAAATATCAGTCACATTTATTCCTCCAGTTTCTCACATAGGATGCATGCGATGTTTATACGTGTCCTCCATTTCCCAGGGTACACGATGGCACAGTAAGTGACAATTTTTGTGGCTTGGTAAGAAATACCAGGCGGCCATCTTCAATCTACATCAATTTTGCCAGGGCAGCGGGGAACCCCCCTGCTCTTTTCGATTTTCAACTGCCGTGGGTTCTTTAACGTGTACAGGAAGGCACACAGGTCTGACTCGCTTATAGTCCCCATCCGATGGGCTTTACGTTCAGTTCGATTTGTCATTCAAACTGGGAAAGAAAGGGCGAGAAAGGCAGGGCTCGAACCCACGCACTTCTCACACGTTGGATAGGCAGGCGAACGTCTTAACCACTCTGCCACCTTTCTTCCTTTCCCAAACTTATGGTATCGGGATTAATGTCAATCTCTACTCAGAGCTGTAGTGACGCACGGTTTCTGCGCTCATAGGTGAGCTCAGCGGAAGTGCACCTCGCGTTAGAAGTGTTCACTGACACTCAGGTAAACAAGCAGACGAACTCTGGCAGTGCGACACGGGAGCTTGAAGAGTAACTTATAGTTGGCTAGGAAGTTCAACACTCGGGCTTGAGGAGAGAGCGGACTGGCTAACTTGTAGTTAGCTAGGGAGCTCAAACACTCGGCCTTGAGTGTACTACAGTGTCGTACTACAGTGACAGTAACACTAGTGACAGACCAGTGTTAGGGTCTCCAGTTAACAGGAGACAGTTTTGCCCTAGCACTGCGACAGTACAGCCGTAGACGGTTACAACGGCTAGGACGCTTCTGACAGTACCGCTGCTGGGCCCGGAGGTGGACACTGACAGAAAGACAGTGCATCAGCTGCTGACCCTCTGACGCGGGCGAACGGCCTGGACAGAGTGTGTCGCAGACTGGCCTAGAAGACAGTGACTAGACTAGACCTTACTTGGTAGCTCATGCCAGTGAAGGGCTTGGGACAGAATCCTGACGAAGCCCCCAAGCCAGAGTCTGGACTGACCAGGTAAGGTAGAGTGTGTGTGTGTGAGTGCAGAAGTGCTGAGTATATAAACAACTTCTCTTGAGTGTAGGGAAAACACTTCAGAGCTCTGTCCACAACATTTCTTATTTGTCAGAATGCAATGGGCGCGTGGGTCTTAAACACATTGAAGTGCGCTTTGAAGATTTGTAACACGTGAAATGCGCTATGAACACAACAGATGAACAATGACAAACCATGGCGCTCTGAAAACAAAACGGCAAGACGCCAACACGTACCCGCCAACATCCCCATCCCCCACCCCCCCACCTACCCCCAGCCATGGGCTCAAAGATGGCGAAAGTCAAGTCAGTCAAGACAGCATTCGACACAGGCGACGAAATCCCTTTGTGCATGATGGAGGCTGCATAAACGTGGTGTTACGGCATACCTTGTCGCCCCTGCACACTTGCGATTCGACCAGTATGAGTGCATTTGTAATGGGAAATTTGGGCTTATTCCAGTTTTAAACAGTGTGATCTTTTAAAACGTTCATGGTAAGTGTTTCCTCAACTACGTCGAGTTTTCAGAGAGAGAGGTGAGCGGGTGGGGAAGGGAGTGGGTGGTAGGTGGAGACATGTTTCTAGGAGACGTTACAAAAGGACGGTTAAGCCTCTCACTTGACGGCCTTCACTGGAATAACCGTGATTTGGGAAAACCAGTTTTTTTTCTTTCTTTTCTTTCTCTCTTTCTTTCGTTCTTTTCTGTTTGTTTGCATTGCTTTGTTTCGTTTTCTTTTTGGTTTGTAAAACAGTAGACATGTGTGATGCACTGATCCAGAGAGCTTTCGCTCCACACTGCCCTTTTTACAATTGAGCCTTTTACAATTGTGGGATTGACTGGAAAGGCTGGAGTTTCCTTCACTTGATGGATCGTCTTTGAGAGTGATGCTCAAATTTCGTGATCGACGCTGCAGGTGTCAGTGTCTCTCAGCTCTGGTTGACACTGGGACTTAAAAGGTGATGGCATGTGTCTTCTGTAGGCTGGATCAAAACATGCACCACTAAACACTACTGAAGTGACTCCTCGGTACTGCGGTGTGTCTCCTCCGGTGTGTCGCTTCATGACGAGTCGATATGGACTCTCCGTATGGACTGCCGATACGGGGGCTGCAACGGGACAAAGCCAAGGTGTGAGTGTGGATGAGGAGCCGTGATGAGCGGCGTGGACATGGTGCTACTGAAGCAGCTCACACCATGAGAACAAAAAGGGGGCTAACGAAAAAAACTTCACTGTGGGATTGTCGGATCTGAACAGGTAAAGACAAGACCAATGAAACTCCCCACCTTTTCTTTGGTATTGTTTTTACAGACCGAAAAAAAAAATTAGTAGACATCTGTACCCCTCCGAGGGATCCCGGTCTTAGCCCGGGTAAATCCGGAACATAAGTAGCCCCATACCAATCCTGGATTCGTCCAGGACATAAGCAGGGTCCAGGTTGGTCTTAGGAGACTCCTCTGTCTACATTGACACTTCGCGGGATACCACTGCTCTTCTTCCAGCTTTGTTCTGTTACACAAACACACACACGCGCGCGCGCGCGCGTGCGGGCGCACGCGGTTTGTGTATGTGCCTGTGTATGCGTGCGTGTGTGCGTGTGTGTTCGTGTTGATGTGTGTGTGTGTGTGTGTGTGTGTGTGTGTGTGTGTGTGTTTTCAGAGATATCCCATCTGGTAATTATGATCTTTGAATTTCTGAATGAGATTAACATTTTTTCATCTGATCTAAGATTTTATGGAATAAAGATTTTTAACGAAGTTTGGTGGTGTATTTTAGGTGTATTTTCTACGGGGGGTGTTAATTTCTGTTGTTGTTTTGTAAGGACTTGAAAGTTGACTTCAACACAGTGAAAGCCCTGATATGACCCTTTGCGGTCGGCTGGGTTAAAAGCAACCTTACCTTACCGTGTGTGTGTGTGTACGTGCGTGCCTGTGTGTGAGAGCGCGCGCGCGCGAAGAGAGAGAGAGAGAGAATATGGAGAGAGAGATAGAGGGAGACGGGGAAGAAAAAGAGAGGAGAAAAAGATATCAGAGTGGGGACTGGGTGCATTTTCTGACCATTTTCAATCCCCCTCCCCCCCCCCCCCCCCCCCCTCTTATTCTCTCCCTCGTGTGTTCACCATGCTCTCCTTAGCTTCTTTCCCTTTAGCCATAATACTCAACCTCCCAAGTAGAAGATAACCATTTTAAAAAAAAAAAAAAAAAAGAGACGACTGTGTCCGCAGCAGATGAACACTAGCAGATTGATAGTCCTGAATGCAGCCGATTGGGTTTGCGTGCCCGCTAATTACCAGTGAGGGCCCTGATTAGCCACAGACCCCTACTGGGGGAGGAAAGCCATCATTGTCTCTCTCTCTCACTGGCTGCTCTCTTAGGACAGAGGGAGGAGCTGCCAGGGGGTGGGAATGGGAGGAGAGGGGAGGCGGGTGAACGGGACTGAAGAGGCAAGGTAGGGGGCAGACAAGGGGCAGGAGAGGAGGTGGAGAAGGAGTTCGGTTCGCACCACGTTGATTGTTCCTGGGGCGTTTCGGTGCAGCGGGATTTTTCCCTCGGAGTTAACATTGGTTCTGACTCAATTCCCATACAGTCGAGGTTCCGTGTGTATCTTGCACACACGTAAAATCCCATCACCAACTTTCGGAAGAGAAGGCAGTTTGGCCGTTGGTATGGATGACACGTTACATATAGCATGCACCCTGCGTGAGAAATGGAAGAATGAAGAAAGTAAGGAAACTGAGTGAACGATATTGATCGATATTGACTGGATGACACGGGAAACGAATGAATGAAGCGCCAGCTGGCAGCTCTGCAGTCGGCACTACCCAGGTAGGCAGCCTGTTGTGTAAACGAGTGTCGCTTGTAAAGCGCTTAGAGCTTGGGCTCTAGCCGAGAATAGCGCTATATAAGTATTCATTATTATTATTATTATTAATTGGTATATTTATAATTATGATATGTATATTAATGGTTTTGATACCAATCATGATTGTAACCATATAGTAATGCTAGTGATGCTATAGGAGGCTGGAAGTGTGGTGAGCTGGAATGTCAGAAATATTGTAAAGAATAATAATTATATTAATGACAGCAGTAAATATAATATTGGTAATAGGTTATGAAGTTGTAACAAAGGTACACAGATGACTGGAAAAAGAATTTATCTATCTGTCTATCTATCTCTATCTATATATATATATATATATATATGTGTGTGTGTGTGTGTGTGTGTGTGTGTGTGTGTGTGTGTGTGTGTGTATAATTGGTAATAATAATGGTAATCGTAATAGTGATGAAGATGATGATGTTAGCACTAATAGAGATCATATGAATAGTTAACTTAATTGTTTTTGTTGGTAGTGTCTTTTTTTGTGTTTGTTTTGTTTTGTTTTTAATAAGAAGGTGATGATGATTGTGCTAGTAATGATGATGTGATGAGATTGTTACTGAGAGCAATAGTAATAAAGTAATGTTAGTAACAGTAAACGTAAGTGAAAAGGAATGGAGATGGTCAATGAATAAAAGTTAACAGTGGTACTGGAGTAGGGAGAAGGTCGTGGGGATAAATGTTGTAATATTAATAATATTAACATCACACATAACTTATAGCTATCTTCCTTTCCCCTCTCACTACACTCTCTCCATTTGTCACATCAATCTATTGTTTATTCAGAAACTTGTCCACTCCATTTTCTTCATCTGGTTTCTTTTAATTTCATATACTATTTCCTCTACAAGAGCTCCTGTTTCCATCTTCCCTGTGCATATGTGTGTGTGGGTGTTGTGACTATGCGGAAACACACACACACACGTCCCTCTCTCTCTCTCTCTCTCTCTCTCTCTCTCTCTCTCTCTCTCTCTCTCTCTCTCTCTCTCTCTCTGCTTCAATACAACTGTTAATCTTCCACTCTTCGATCCTCCCTATTACTTTTCACCTACCGGGAACATTATCAACATTGCAAACTTTATCCTCACCACTTTCTCCCTACTCCAGTAGTACTGTTAACTTTTATTCACTGACAATCTTCATTCCTTTTCACCTACTATTACTGGTACTAACATTACTTTTATTACTATTGCTTTCATCACTATTATGATTACTATTTTTGTAACCAATTACACACACACACACACACACACACACACACACACACACACACACACACACACACACACATATATATATATATATATATATATATATATATATATATATATATATATATATATATATATATATATATATGGAAGACAGCTATAAGTTATATTCTTGGAATTTATTGTTTCATTGTAATTTAGTCCCTTGTGGATTCATTCCAAGAACTGGCCCTCAGCACTTGTGTCTTAAGAGGTTATCTTTTTATATTTTCTACTTTTTCACAAGAAAATGTAGCTTGTTTTTTCTTTCATGATTTTCTTTTGCTTCTTAGGTGGCACCTTTAGTTGGTTTTTTGAAAACTCAACAAACATACTATGGTATTGCACACACAGCCTTTTTTTGGTATAGCATTCTTCTTAAAACCGAAAAGGCAGAGGAGTCAAATTACCACTTTCCACGGTCACTGAGGAGAAACAATCAGGTTTCGAAATACCGGTATCTGACAAGAAGTTTCGAAATACCGGTATCTGACAAGAAGTTATATGTTAGTGAGCTTTCTCCCCATTGGAGATGGTCTCCCTCTTTGGAGACTATAAGCTTGCTGAAGGTTCATTTTGAGAAGCATGTATTTGTTCGCCATTCACCCATTCAAGCACATACTGTCAATTAGGCAGAATCATCTACCACTGCAAATATGAAGGCTTACCACCACCCCTATTTCTACAATCTGAGACATCAGAGCAAGCTTTGTTTATAATTCAATATTTCTTGCAGTCATTGCAACACCTAGCTGCTCTGTAAGTTGTTGGAACGGTGCTCGATACTTATCCTTGGAATTTATTGTTTCGAACAATTAAGTAGTGGGGGAAAACAAGTGCAGGTTAACAATTCTTCCGTCATTATGATAATGACTTGGCAAAGACTTGAAAATTAATGGAAAAAAAAAACAGATAATGGGGAAAATCTAAATTATAAATATGAAAACACTTCACTAGCTGCATGAGGGAACCATCGCAATCCCTCTCGAAGGCAGATCTATATGTAACGCCTGTTCCTAGGCCTTTCGTCCGCTGGAACAGACTCATCAGGGGGACACACGCTGCTGATTGTGTCTGTGCTCTTGGCGTCAAATAGGAACACACCACAGTCCGTAATTCTGTGGTGCTCTCAACACCAAGGGGTCAAAAGAGAATCCAACAGCACCCCAAAGCAGCTAGCGAAAGGTAGTAAAATAAACAAAACGAAAGTGTGGAGAGGAAAACCGTTGCTGAAAAACTAAAAACATTATGCAAACAGTATAAAGTGAAGGGGACAGTCTTTGAGCCTGTGCTTGAGGATTTAAGGATGCTCAAAAGATATCCAAGCATTGTCAGCGGCTAAGAATTGTGCAGACCTATATATATATATATATATATATATATATATATATATGTCTGTGTATATATGTATATATATATATATTTTTTTTTAATCATCAGTATACCTTTTGTTACAACTTCATCACTATTACAAATGTTATATTTACTACTATCATTAATATAATTATCATTCTTTACACTATTTCTGACATTCCAGCTTACCACTTTTCCAGCATCCTATAGCATCACTATCATTACTATATGGTACAATCATGATTATTATTAAAACTATTAATAAACATATCCTGATTATTAATATACCTGTTACATTCCATCCTTCTATAATTTTTACCTTTCTTCTCCTCTTTGCTCTTCCTGTCCTCCCCTCCCTCTCCTCCTTTTTTCCTCCCTTCCCTTAGTATTAGTACTATTATCATCATTACTATTATCAATATTATTGTTATTGAAAAAATCCTTTTTTTTCTCTCTTTCTTTTAGATTATGTTTTTGTATCTTGCTTTTATTGTTCGCACTATTATTACCATTACCGTTGATATAGCTTTTACCATTATCATCATTATTATCAACACGATTGTTTTTATTGATATTATCATCACTACCATTAACATCACCATTGACATCACCACTAAGACCGTTGCCACGGCAACCATGCTATTTAAGAATCCTCTAACCCACTCTCCTTTCTCCCATACTACGACTGCTACTGTCATATTATCACCAAAAGTGGTAGTAATCCTGTCTTTATTTATTTTTTTAAAAATATTTTGATCATCATCATTACCATTATCGTTATTCCTATCAGTGATATAATTATCATCATTACTACCTTGACTCACACATTGTCTCCTTGACAGCCTCGTTTTCATTCAACACCTATCTTGCGCTGAAGTGATCGAAGATAAGTGATTGGACGTTCATTTTCGATTTCCTGAGTGTTTTGTATCTTGCCTGAAGAAGACCTAAGAGGTCGAAACGCGTCTTGTTTTGTCTTGTGATTCATTTGTGTACGTTTTCTTGGCGTTCGCTATTAATTACATTTAAAATTTATACTTGAG
>JADBJO010011004.1:76691-86691 GCA_016801955.1 Conus betulinus
GCTGAAACAGCGAAACTGAAGCCATACAGTCCTTTCAGCCTCTGAAAAGAGTGTCTCTGAAAGTGTTGCTGACCCCCCCCCCCCCTCCCCCAACACCGCAGGCGTGTGTATCTTTTTTTTTTCCTCCTCGTATCACAAATCTTGACGTCATTAAGACAGCGACATCTGCTTGTGCTGGCGTGTTTGCTTTCTTTTTTCTCCACATGGTGCATCAGCTCCTGGATTCTCCAATCTGCCATCAAAACGGTTTACTTGTCTCTTGACGGAATTGCCGCTGTTCCATGTTGTCCATACCCTTCTTGGTTGTCAGAGCAGGCTGAAATCATCTACACATACGGAGATCTTAACAAAAAGATAATCCTCTGTTACTATCATCCTATGCCAAGACTTGAGAAGACGATTCACCAGCTGGAGACAGTTTTACGACTGAGAACAGTTCACCGGTTGTAAGGGGCACAACTCGAGTGTGACCTGTGGTGCCAAATGTTTTCTGATGTTTCAGTGTTTTTGTAAAGTTTGGTCGGAGGATGAGACTGAACAGTGTATGGAGTACTTTTTATCACAGATTTGTTCCTATTTATACGAACAGACTGATACAAGATGGATACATGAATTGACAAGGAACGACCGAGCACAGTGGAAAGAATGGAATGTTTTTAATGATGTATATGTTCATAATTTGTTGTACTATGTGAATCGTGATGATGGCACCATAAACACATTTTTCTTGTCTTGTATGAGGATCAATGAAATATCGTGCATTGTGTGGATCATGTATCTCTCGATCCTATATTACAATAAGAAACGCAAAGCGCCACCCTGCCATTCAATGCCTGTCCAGACTAACGCTGCACAGCGTTATCGTCTCTTCTCTTGAGGCCTGTCTTGTGACTGCCTGCCACTGTCAGCTCACTTGCGACTGCCGGTGCCAGTGATGCAACGGGATCATTTTTTTTCTTTTCAAAGTGACCAAAGCTCCGCGTGGGCAAAGTGTCTTCCTGGCACATTGAAGGTGACGCTGAAGGGGTCACGACACCTCTGGTGGACGCTTGACTGCGCTTGTGAAGGAACACTTGAATCGTTTCTTTAGTCGGAGATGTCTTGTACTTACAGTTTGCATACAGGTGGGTGGTCTAGTTATTAAAAGTAAACGCAAGAAGGGTGTGTTGTGATATAATTGTGTGTCTCCAAAAAGAAAACGGTGCCTTTCAGAGAGAGAGAGAGAGAGAGAGAGAGAGAGAGAGAGAGAGAGAGAGAGAGAGAGAGATGGCAAAAGACAGAAAGGTGCAGAGACATCAGAAAAATTAATGCAATTTTTATACAAAATTACATAGAATGTGCAGCTGTAAATACATGTTTATTCTTAATTACAATATGCGTTGAAAGAAGACTCATTTATACACAGAATCAATTTTTCTCAGTTTAGAAAGCTGTTTCTAAAGCTTATCACTACGTAAATTTACACACACGCACACACAAACACACACACACACACACGCACACGTACGTATATATATATATATATATATATATATATATATAGAGAGAGAGAGAGAGAGAGAGAGAGAGAGAGAGAGAGAGCTGTACATGTGTATATATGTTAGTGAGTTTTCTCCCCACTGGAGATTGTCTCCCCCTTGAAGACTATAAGCTTGCCGAAGGTTCATTTTGAGAAGCATTTATCATTTCCATTCACCCACTCAAGCACATACTGTCAGTTAGGCAGATATGAATGCTTATCTCCCCTTATTTCGTCAGTCTAAGACATAAGAGTAAGCTTTGTTTATAATTGAATATTTCTTGCAGTCATTGCAACACCAAGCTGCTCTGTAAATTCCTGGGATGGTGCTCGGTACTTATCCTTGGAATTTATTAGTTTAATGTAATTTAGTCCCTTGCCGATTCATTCCATGAACTGGCCCTCAGCACTTGTGTCTTAAGAGGTTATCTTCTTATATTTTCTATTTTTTCAAGAATGTAGCTTGTTTTGCTCTTTCATGATTTTCTTTTGCTTTTTAGGTGGCACCTTTGTTTTTTTAAAAAAAAAAACTCAACAGACATACTACGGTATTGCACACCAGCCTTTTTCTGGATAGCATTCTTCTTTAAAAACCGAAAAGGCAGAGGAGTTAAACAAACTGCTACTTTCCTTTTTTTTCAGTCAATAAGGAAAAAAACAGATAGATTCCGATAATATTGATATTTAACTAAAAAATTATATTTAATACTGATATCTGACTAGAAATTATATGTTATCGAACAATAAAAATCACCAACATCCACAAGCATATTAATTGTATAACGTTTATCAAGCATAAAAAAAACCAAAGACCAGCTAAACGGCAACCCAAACTACAGTATTTATGATCTAAAACTGATCCCCACTTACTCCCAATTTACTTGAATTTTCACCCACTGTTTTAAAATTCCAATAACCGCATACCCCAGTTAAAGAAACAAATGACAGCAGAGGAGTTCTTAAAAACCTTTCAGAACAACCGGAGAAAATGATCTCAAACTTACACTGGTGCAATCGAAGATACCCGCCAATACCCTTCCCTTTTCTCGATCATTTTCAAATGCACCTTTGCTTACAAATAAGGTAATAAAAAAACACATTTCATTATTTTCACATAGAAATGGTACTGTCGTGTACACTCACATACAATACATTCAATTGAAATCCGACATGTCTTAACTTCTCTCTCACAATTAACTCTCAATCCTCCTACCATCATACAATTCCTACCCATCGCTTTCTACATGTTTGTTTGTGTGAGTACTTACGTCTGTTGAGTACTTACGTCTGTGTGTTTGAGAGTGCATGGGTGTGTGTGAGGGGGGGAGAGAGAGTGTGTGCGAGCGCAGTGTTTATATGTCTGTTGCGTGTAAGTAGGAAGTGTGGTACCTACATTGAGCTAGTCCCAGACAATGAGGCCATTGGGGTATTGTCCTGATCTTACGCCGCCAGAACGTTTCACGTGTTTTTTCTCTGTCTGGTATCAAGTGTTATGATCAGTTCAATAGGAGTGACACGGAGATCCTCCTCACTATGTCCACTGCTTTGGAAATGTTTGGCTACTAAAGTTTCCCTGCGTGTTAAATCGGTCCTGCCAGCAATCTGTGTTTGGGTCCTGATGTTATGATTTTTGTTGTGTGTGTGTGTGTGTGTGTGTTTTAATGTTCGGTCTGTGGCCATGGAATAGCCTGGACGGAGTCTGGCTTGTTCATCTTTGATGTGGAAAGTCTGCCCTGTTCTAACACTGGTGAATGTGGATGTCTCTAGAAGATGTTTCTGACAAAGATCACATCTGCTGGCGGTACACTTGTATACCCCTGGTCATCTGTCACTTTGTTTATGGGTGATGGCTTGTGGTAGCTTGGATGGCATCATAAATTTTCCTGAGATTGTTACAGTTTCTTTCCCCTACCATTGGTGGCTGCGGCATGGCTTTCTGCATTCTACGGTTTCTATGGAGATCAGGCATCATGTCTTTGAGCCATCCTCCTATGTCTGGATGAGAGGGGTTGTTGGTTATTACGAAGGGAACCCTCTCGTTGTTTTTCTTGACTTTGTATTGGCGGGTTTGTTCTCTTGGAAGAGCTGTGACCTTTCTGATGGCCTCCTGTATCAGTTGCTCTAGGTATCCTCGCCTCTGCAGCCTCCTCTTGAGGTCACTGCATCGTTGATGGAAAGTTTCCTCCTCTGAACAGATCCTGCGTATACGCAGGAACTGTCCATAGGGGATTCCTCTCGTGCAGTAGCGAGGATGGCAAGAATGGAACGGCAGGGTCATGTGTGCATCTGTGGGCTTTACATACAGGTCTGTGATGATCTGTCCATGTTTTATGTTCATGTTCACATCAAGGTAAGGCACATTGGTTCTCCCATAACTTCTCGTGAACTTGATGCTATGAGAACACCGCGGTATTATGGACTGTGGTGTGTCTCTATTTGACACCAGGAGCGCAGATACAACCAGCCATGTCTCCCTGATGAGTTCCGACCCAGCGGACGAAAGGCCTCGGAGCAGTCAATACAAATATATCTGCCTTTAAAAGGGATTGCGATGGTTCCCTTATTGAGCCAGTGAAGAGTTTTTCATATCTGATATATTTTCTTAATTTCAAGTTCCCAGTTTTTACATCTTCAACCTCCTGCCCCCCCTCCCCCCTCTTTAAGTCCAAAGTTTTGCCAAGTCATTACTATGAAGACAATTTAGTTGTTGGCCTGCGCTTGTCTTTCACCCCACTATTAGGTTGTTCGTCTTTGTATTTGTCTGACTTTATTCAAGTTTAAAAGGCTGTGCCAGTCTTGAATAAAAGTTACTCTGCGTTAGGTTTCCCTATGGGAGCAAAAACTACCCCACTTGTTTACTGTTTGATGGTATCATGTTGAGCATTCACCAGCTTAAGAATTGTAGGTTCTCCTCCCAGTGTTCCCAGAGCATCAGAATGTCGTCTATGAATCTGCGCCAACAGTTGTTTCTTAAACACCACGGTGATTTGGACAGAAGACGCCTCTCAAGATGTCCCATGAAAATATTGGCTGTGGTCGGGGCCATTGGCGTGCCCATTGCAGTGCCGTGGATTTGTCTGAACATCTCTCCATCGAATTCAAAGTAGTTGTTTTGTAAAATATGGTCTACAATCTGCGTTTAAAAGTGAAAGTTTGGGGATATTGTCCGTCTGGGTATCAGGGTCTTTCAGAACCTCTCTAAGGGATGTGGATACTTTCTCATGAGGGATGTTTGGGTACAGACGCACAACATCAATTGTTACAATGAGTGTTTCATCATTCAGTGACAGCATGGAGTTGTTCCATTCTCTCATAGTCTGAAGGAGATGGGTCGTGTCCTTCAAGTAGGATGGCTGTTGTTGCATTATAGGCTGTAGCCAGTGATCCACCAGCCTTGAAAGCCGTTCTGTGGGACCACCCACTCCTGACACGATGGGTCGTTCTGGAGGGTTGTCCAAAACTTTGTGTGCTTTGGGGAGGTGATAGAATACCCCTTTTCTTACTTTGGTGACGTCTGTCAGACCCCACTCATATGTTTTCCTGTCTATAACACCATAGTCTAGGACTTTCTGCATGAATTCATTGGATTTCTTGGCTATTTCCCACAGTGGGGTGTTTCCTCTGTCGCTCGTTATGATCACCGTTGTTTAGCTGCCTCAGTGCTTCCTTCTTGTGTTTACAAAAATCCTGAATAACTACCCCCCCCCCCCCTCCCCCTTTTTTTTTTTCCGCTGGTGAAATTCGGATCTCTCTCTTGGTTACAAGATTTTTCAGTTGCTGCAGGCCTATTCGACTTTTCCTGTCCCAATTCTGGTGTGCAGGGGTAATGGGTGTGAAGGCCATTGCTTTAGAGAGGACTGTAGAGCAGTAGGCATCCAGGGCTTTGTCTCGTCCTTTTGGGGGTTCATAACAAGTCTTTTTGTAAAATTTCAACTTGTGTTGCTTTTGAGCGGGGCGTTTTCATCGTACCAGATTTCTTTCAATCCGATTTTTGCGAAGTCCCCTCTTTGGTGTGGTCAAATAATTGCACTTCATTATAGGAGGTGGCAGTGGGACAGAACTTGGGTCCATATGAAAGAAGTTGTGTTTGTTCCTTGGTATGAGAAGGCAGGTTGATCACCTGTGATGGTTCTGGGAGTACCTCAGGTTTCCTTTTCCTTCTGAAGTGTCTGTTCTTCTTGGTAGAAGTAGCATTACGTGGAGAAGAGTTTATCAGAAGTTTGGAAACCTCACCCGCCAATTTCACCAGTGTTGTCAGTTTCCTTCTTTTTGTGGCTTTACACTGGAGTTTAGTTCTGCTTTCTTTTCGCTGGAGTGTTGCTTGGACATCCAGATAGAGTTCATCAGTGAGCGTGTTACGGAGTATGTTATTGTTCTTTTGCAGCTCCTGTTGGATTTCTGTTGCTGTCCCCTTGTAAAAGTGCTTGCAGATGTGTAAAATGAAAGTTTCTGCCGAGTCAAAACTTTCTTGATTCTAACAGTCAGGTTAGTGTCAGGTGGAAGCGCCGTGAATCTAAAGGAAATCTTCATTCCCTTGGGTATGAGTTTGCTCCTAACACACTCACTAAGAAAGTGTTGATGGGATAAATATCGCTGTAGCTTGGCTGAGAGTTGTATGTCAGTGAGTTTTCTCCCCATTGGAGATTGTCTCCCCCTTGGAGACTATAAGCTTGCTGAAGGCTCATTTTGAGAAGCATTTATTATTTCCCATTCACCCACTCAGTCACATACTGTTAGTTAGGCAGAATTATCTCCCACTGCAAATATGAATGCTTATCTCCCCCTATTTCTTCAATCTAAGACACAAGAGCAAGCTTTGTTTTATATATATATATATATATATATATATATATATATATATGTGTGTGTGTGTGTGTGTGTGTGTGTGTGTGTGTGTGTGAGAGAGAGAGAGAGAGAGAGAGAGAGAGAGAGAGATTGTAATGGTAGTTGTAGTAGTAGTGATAGTAGTAGTAATAGTAGTAATGGTGGTGGTGGTGGTGATGGTGTACATCTTTCACCATCATTTTTGGCTACCTAACTGGGTTTTAGGTCGTCATTCCACAATGACGGACGACATAAGGTGTGACTGACTACCAACAAGGTGACTGGCTACTACACCCTTTTTGTGAATGTCTTCTTTGATGTGACATGCTACTCGATGTTGACAGTCTACTTAAACTTTTGCCAACACCACATCTACTTAGTAGTAACATGCTACCCGATGTCCACTAGCCATTTCAGAATCCAGCATCTCGGCTATTTAAATCCAGCACCACAGCATATTCAGTAACTAAGGGGCATTGGCACTTTGGCATTGCTGTAATAATAATGCTTAAGGGTTATTGGCAATTTGGCATTGCCCTTATCACAGTGCGTTCTTGTCCAAGACAGGGGAAATCGTGATGGTATTGCTTGAGTGCACTAAGTTGATGTATTATTAGTCGGGCCAAGGTTATCTCTGTGCTCATACACGCATATGCACACTCATGCGCCCACCAAACATTCACCTCTCTTTGGGAATAGGATGTCACACATTCGGTTCTCTCCTAACACGACTGAGAACAAGAAATGCAATTTCTATGCTGTTTATAATCAAACATGAAGAATCCAATTACACAAAATGGAATAATCGAAATATAAAAGATCAATACTTCCTAATCCCGGGTTATAATAAAATTGGCTTCTTACCTGGCCAGGTTTCCACACACACAACCACGCTTTCACACCACACCACAGTTCTTGAAACAATCTCTTCAAGTTTTCTTCAGCACTGGATGATGGGACGGCCTTGGTTGACTGACTCCAGGTTTCAGGTCTTGGTCTCTGTGGTCGTCTCTGGGAACTCGGTGTAGAAATCTTCGCCTTTTTCACCCACCTCTAGGTTTCAAACTCAGTTTGTCTCTCTTTCACCCACCTCTGGGCTTCAAACTCAGTCTTTTCTCTTCCAGCTTGTCTTTTACCCTAAGACCTTGCTGTCACTTCTGTCTCCCAGACCACGTTTTTCTCTCGACCCTACTCTGTCCTGCCCACCTTCTCTCCTCCTCTCCTCTGTGTCTTCTCTCTATCTCGAGGTGGTCTCTCTCCTCTCCTCTTGTCACGTTGTTTTCCCTCAGTTTATATAGGGATGGACGCAAAGGATTTCCCTTTGGGCCATGCCTTTGTCCCTGTTGCTTCTCCATCACCTTGTTCACAAGTACCCTTTCGCTACATTCTTCCACACATCAGCATTTACACACATCCCTACTTAATTGCTTAGGAAACAGCCACTTGGCACCAAATGGACATCGAAAATTCCCGCCGACTTCGGGAGTCACTTAACACTGTAATTATCGTGAGAGAAAGCTACGACGACAACGTCCACGTGCATTCAACCAGCCTGACAATAGCATCAACACAGTGCCCCACGGCAATACCATCTGAACGAGCCCAAGACTCCTGCTCTTCAAGAACTGTTTACAAAGCGACCTCAGCTGACTGAGTATTTAGCACCCACTCAGTGCTCTGAGGTCCTAGTGGTTACATTTCTCTCCCGTTTGCTGTCGGGAAGGTTCGAACTTGGGAGGGTCCTTACTACCTTAAGTGCCATCTGTCACCTTACCACTTCGTCCTCCTTGACACAGTTCGACTGTTTGCGGTAGGTAAGGCGTACTGCTAATAGGTCTGTTATCTAATTCTTTACCACGTACAACATTTCTTGCCTCTAAGTCCTCAAGGCCTTTTGTGAGAGAGTTCACTCCCTTGACAGTTATATATGAAAACACTCACATCTGTTTAATCTAACTTGTTGGATCCTCTGCTTTTCCAAAGGAATCTTCTTCCCTTTCAGAGGCTCAGTTTACACACTACATGTCGGTGGTCTCAACATGTTGGTTTGTGACAGTAAGGAGAATGATCTGATGGGAAACAATATGGAGGGAATGAAGTAAATGGGCTGATTATCAATGACAGGGTAAGAGTAATGGAATGATAGCCTGGACAGAGCAATAGATGATGAGGTGTTTTAAAGATATGACAAGATGTTTCTAAAACTAAGGAATTCAAAATTATATGTTTGATCATGAATATGCGGTAGCAAAACCACTTCGCATTCCTTCTAAATTGACTTTTAAAAGCATATGATTATAATCTATGCAATAACTTCATTTGATGCAATATTCAGCAACATTTTTCCTTCTAGGTTTGAAATTTTCTGTAAAGTAGGACGACTCTGCCTGACACCTTTCAAAAATAAATGTTTTGTTCTTCTGTAACTATCAAGGTTGATTCTCAAGTGCTTTCTGAGTTGTCAACTATGACTTTCCCTGTTTCCCATGTCATCCAATGGGGGTATGTGACACACACCTATCTTAGTTTTTCTTTTTGGCCAGGCACCTTGGATTTCTTATCTCTGATGACATGTCTTTGGATAAACATGTTTTCAGTCTCCCTCGTTCTGCCTTCACTGAACTCGTTGTATTAGCTCTGTACGTACGTGTCGTGCACTCGGGGCCACGAAGACTCTGGTGTAAGCCTTTGTACTGTCTAGACTTGGCTGTTATTATTCGTTCCTTGCAGGCTGTCCTAAATAATCATATTCTTCACAGACTCCAGGGAGTACAAAACTCTGCCATGCTTGTTTGCAAAGTAGAAAACAAAGCGAGGGCACGTGACTCTCCTTTGTCAGTGTGTTAATTGGCTACCAGTCCATCCAAGCTGAAGACAAACTTTCCACGTTTTGTCATGCTGTTCTGTCAGACTCTTCCCCTGCATATATGTCCAGTCTGCTTTACCTCGCCAGTTTCAGTAGGCAACTTTCATTACTAACTGAGAGACGTCAAGCTGACTTCCATTATCAAATGCCTTAAAGTCAGGGAGCTTTTGCAGGACCACACGTGGAATAGTCTGCTTATTACCGTTCGTCATATCCAATGAATTTGTGCTTTTGAAAGGCCTTTAAGACCCATCTTTTCAAGGCTGCTCATTCCTGACATGTTTTGTTATTCTTTTTTCACCGAATACTGGGCACACGCGCGTTTGTACGTGCTTGTGTGTGCGTGTGTGCGCTTGGATACCTAACTGATATGCATGCAGGACAGGAGCATATGATATAAGATGAAAGTATTTGTAATTATGTGTTCGATTTTCTTTAATAAATTTATTCTTGCATTCTATTCTTTGACATTGTACAGCACTAAAAGCTTGCATGCATGTGAACTTTCATGCTATATCAATCACCATTATCATCATTATTATTATATTATTATTATTATTATTATTATTATTATTATTATTATTATTATTATTATCATTACTATTATCATTATCATCATTATTGTTGTTGTTTTCATCATCATATTATCATCATTATCATCATCATTATTATTACTACTGTTGTTGTATCATTATCATTATTGTTATCATTATTACTATTCTTCTTATCATTATTATTGTTATCATCATTATTATCATTTTATCTTCGGGGCCAGCATAGCACGGCTGATA
>JADBJO010011004.1:91691-94835 GCA_016801955.1 Conus betulinus
TTAAACCTTGGAATGAGAGATCAGGGGAACGGACGCATTGTCAGCTCGGCCTGGTCTTCTCCACGTTGAGGACGTCAGCAACTTAGCTGCCACGTCATTCAGTGTTGACGTCAGCAACTTAGCTGCCACGTCATTCAGTGTTGTGTTGTTTGTTCCTTTTTCAGAATGTGATCTTTCTCGCCGTGTAACCGACTTCCTGTACGGATCTGACAACTCTGAAAGTGCCATCCGTGGTCAGCTGCGCTATGATATTAAAAGAACAATGAACTAGAAACTGTCAAGAAGAGAACCCCCCCCCCCCTCCCCCGCTGCCCTCTTTTCCCCACCTCTTTCTCATGCCCCCTGTACAAGCCATCGTAGGGGCCTACCTTCGAAAACCAGAGTGCAGATCAACACAGCGTTAGGTATCTGTTGAGAAAAATTGTTGTTAAGCCTAAAACATAAGTTTCCCATCCCAGATTGCAGGTCCCAACAGAGAATTGAACTTTGGTGACTGAGGCATGACGTCACAGGATACTGGTTGGACCAGCTGCAATGCAGCAAGTGTTTATCCTGTTGGTTTCATTTGGTGTGACGTCACAGGAAACTGGTTTGACCAGATGCAGTGCAGCAAGTGTGTATCTTGTTAGTTTCATTTTGTGTGACGTCACAGGAAACTGGTTTGACCAGATGCAATGCAGCAAGTGTGTATCTTGTTGGTTTCATCTGGTGTGGTAATTTGACTTACTCTGCTTCTCAGTGGTCTGGTTACACTGACTCAGCACAAGGCAGACCTCTAGGAACATACCTAGGCAGTTGCACTACACTATCGCAATGGTTAAACACAAGGTAATGAAAGTCTCATTTTGTGTTAAAAAAAAGGGCTGCGCTCTTTAAACCTCCACACGGTCTTCCACGTAGTGTTGCCATGAAAAGGACGTGTGTCATGTTATGACTGTACGAACACGTTATGCGTCATATGAAAGGAAGCCAGATGGGAGTACCAGCCGACTATGTCGTTTGCATGTGCTTGTCATCGAGAGATTTGATTTCAGATTCGTGCGACAAAGTATAATAGTCCTTGCAAAGACACGCATTCTGTATGACAACCAGGCATACACAATGGCATGGCGCAGTGTCTGATCATACTTCAATTGCAGTCCATCAAAAGCTATTCTAATAGATGTTACGATATCCGTTTGTCGATTGCTCCAATCGCTTAGATCGAAAACTATTTTGAAATCCGGAAAACAAAAAACAAATGCTGTCATGACTCTTTTTGTTTAATAAACAAAGGCACTTTTTTTTTCTTTCTCCAAAATTTGCATCGTATTCAAATTCCATAAATATGTTGTCTGGCATGTACACGTATCATTTTACAACTCGAGTTCCTAATTTTGTTCAAGACAGCAATTTCATACGATTAGGAGCCAGTATTTGGCGTTTACCTATATTCTGTCTGGCATCGCATTAAATTTGACAATTGATTGCTGAGAAAATAAAATAAAATAAATAAATCGGATGGAAGGTAGAATCGAAGAAACAGCTCGTTGGACCTGGACACCCGTTTTGTCTGTACAACTTTGTTGCTGTTTTTTTTTTTTTCATGTCGTTCTCATTTGCATCCAGCAATCCCCCCCCCCCCCCCCCCCCACCCCCTCTCTACCCCTTACCTACCAGAGGGAAAATTCTGGACAACCAAAATGCGAAATACTGGGACGATCATCTAAACTTGTGTGGCAACGATTATGAAGCCCCAAATCAGTACCACGTCATTACTGCAGTTGACACGCGGATTGTGTGTCTGCACTTGGTTCTCTGTTCTAAGTATTTGTGTCGTGTAGGTATTCAATCAGCCAAATGGTGTCGTGGATGGGCAGGGGATGGGTATTTCTTCGGTGATCCAAGTTAAGGTTGTTTGAGATACTTCTCTGCGGATAGCGCTGAGTGACTGATAGAGGATGCATTCACATCTTTTTGTGGCATCAGTTATCGGATCAATGGAGGACCTACGGCGGTGACTTTCTTTCTTTTTTTCTTCTTTTTTTCCCTAAGGCCGAAATCCACCTCTTCATTTTTTTGGTGCTTCACATCTCTCTATCTGCAAAAAAAAAAAAAAAAAAAAAAAAAAGCGAAAAAACAAACAAACAAACAAAAATTTCCGCTAATATATATATATATATATATATATATATTTTTTTTTTTTTTTTACCCTTTTTTCCCTCCAACTAGTCTCTTACACACCATGCATTGTCTGTATGTTCTCTTACGAATGGACATATCCTTGTTGATATAAGTGTATTGGCGTTTTGATACAAAGTGTCTGGGTTTGTTAATGTTCTAATGTGTGGTGTATTGGCTCTCTCTCACTTGGTAGTGCTGTGTATTATACAAAGAGAACAGCATACATGAAACAAAAAAAATTACCTTCTTTATTTACACACACACACGCACACACACACGCACAGAGAGAGAGAGAGAGAGAGAGAGAGAGAGAGAGAGAGAGAGAGAGAGAGAGAGAGAGAGAGAGACAGCGGACAGACAGACAGACAGACAGACAGAAAGACAGACAGACAGATGGAGGGAAAAAACATTGACATTAACATCTTAGATAGCAGTTGTCTAGTATCCCAGTGTCTCCCAGCTCCAGTACCTTCTACAGCCCTCCTCCTTTAGTATTATTAACTTCGTCGAAAATTTGAGGCGCTTCTGTGCCGAAGATAAACCAAAAAGAATTGAAGTCCAAAACGTTTCAAGTGTGTTTTTTCTTCTTCATATAAACAAGAGCTGTCAATCTTAGCGTAGCATTGGCCGAGTTAGTGCAGAAAAGGAACATGTACGCTGAACTTTGCAGACGTCATTTGCCACAGGAGCAGCGGGAAGGGTTGAATAATGCAGCGGAACCACTCAGAGTGCTGGCGCATGCTTTTGTTTGTTTTGTTTGCTTTTTGTTTGCTTGTTCCTTTGTTTGTTTCTTTTGTTTCGATTCCGAAAGTATAGGATTCAAAGATGTTCTATTATATGACGTTCCATTCATTTTTCAGCTTGTCTTTTTTTCATTGCGGATTCTCTCCATATTAGTTTAATCATGGACGATATGCCCGCAGAATAAAGTATGCTCCGGCACCTACTGTTTTAGTATTAAACAGGGATAGAGATCAACCA
>JADBJO010011005.1:7500-15000 GCA_016801955.1 Conus betulinus
GTCATTGTTATGTTACAGAGGCGTTTCCGGGCTACAATGAATTCCATGTTATATTATTGAAGTAACGCCTAATGATTGGAAAAGAAAGGCAATTTCAATCTCATTCTATGGAATACAATTTCGACATATTTCGCATTTTACTACTTGAGGAGATTACATTTGTTGCTACACCGATTCTTAAATCCCACTTTTCACAGTATCTGTTACTGATAGCATTTAGTCAAGTGTTCATTGAGAAGCTCGTCATTTTAAACGTACTGAGAATGGTTGAGTACAAGGTGGTCCATTTGGCCACCATTCTTTAGGGTACTTGATTTATTTTAATTTAAGATTAAGAGGGATGCAACAAACAAATGTACGAGAAAAATGAGATTTTAGGGAAGGTTGTTAAGGTTATTAATGAAGATAAAGCACACAGCTTGTGGAGATGAATCGAATGTCAATCCTATGTCAAACCTCGAGCTTTTTATTCATGAATTCTACCTCTTATAGATGTTCTGGAGCTTTGGGTTTTCGGCTGGAAAGGAAATGGTCCTCGGAGACATTAGCCAGTGAAAGGGGAGTGCTCTTTTCCCCGACCAATCCAGTTAGAGCTGATTTAGTTTGTGTCTATTCCCTTCGGCCTGGCTTTTTATGGCTTCAATTTGTGCTGCTGTTCTTTTTTCTTACATTTCTTTTGTTAGTTCGCGAAGATCGATCCTTTCTCGTCGTTGGTGTTTCCCATCGAGGATTAGTTTTGCTTTTTTCAGCCGCTCAATTGTTTCCTCTCATTTTTTCTTCGTGTCTTTTCTCTAGAAATTAGGAGAGGAAGAGTGAGAAGCAGCCACACACATTATCGGTTTTCCTCTTTTCTTCTCTTTTCCTTTTCTCCCTCATTTTTTTCCTTACTCCCCTTCCTCCTTCCCTTCAAAATCTACTTCCCTGTCACTTTCTCTCTCACTTGTTTGTGTGTGCTAGTGCTTTCAACTAAGAGAGAGAGAGAGGGAGGAGAGAGAGAGAGATGAGAGAGAGAGAGAGAGAGAGGAGAGAGAGAGAGGGGAGAGAGAGAGAGAGAGAGAGAGAGAGAGATTAAAAATAATCAGCCGGATCAACATACTTGACATCCTGCTTACAGATAAGGCAACTTGGGTTGTATCTCCAAACATTATGTCCTCTTTGTCTAAAACATGTCTGCCTGTATGCTTCTCAAATTAATCGACTGTACCCTCTCCCCCCCCCCCCCTCTCTCTCTCTCTCTCTCTGTCTGTCTGTCTGTCTGTCTGTCTGTCTCTCTCTCTCTCTCTCTCTCTCTCTCTCTCTATCTATCTCTCTGTGTCTCTGTCTCTCTCCACACCATTCAAAGTGAGGCGTGTTTTATAACTTTCGTCTCACGTTTCTGTATGAGTATTTATGTGGCTGAATTCAGACGACTGGCCTTATTCGCGGCGTGAGGGACTCATCAGTCTGATAGTGGGGTGGCTCGCTCTTTAAGTAATGTCCAGAAGTTGGTGGCGGACTCATAATACATACCATTGTCACCTGAAGAGTTTCACTCTACAGTGGTACGATTGAAAAAACGAAGATGTCAGCTTTGCAGACTTCGATGGTGAAGCACTTGTTCTTTCTTCTACGATCATCTATGATATTATCTGAAACATTGGCCTTCCTCAAACGGACCAGTCTGGATTGTTTTTGAGGTGACAGATTGTATGGACGGCACCAACCCCGCCCCCCTCCCCAGTCCTCCCCCCCCCCCCAACCAACATGAGAACAAATGACGCATTGACCCGACAGGTGATCGGTTGCCATGTCCATCTGACAGCTTGGCACTTCACTTTTGTTTTCATGTTTTGAACTCCGTCTGCAGTCATTATACTTTGAACTGACTGTATTCAACTGCCTGTACTTTTGTTATGTTGTATGTTGAACTTACTGTATTCAAACTGCCTGTACCTTTTGTTATGTTGTATGTTGAACTTACTGTATTCAAACTGCCTGTACCTTTTGTTATGTTGTATGTTGAACTTACTGTATTCAAACTGCCTGTACCTTTTGTTATGTTGTATGTTGAACTTACTGTATTCAAACTGCCTGTACTTTTGTTATGTTGTATGTTGAACTTACTGTATTCAAACTGCCTGTACTTTTGTTATGTTGTATGTTGAACTTACTGTATTCAAACTGCCTGCACCTTTTGTTATGTTGTATATTGAACTTACTTTATTCAAACGGCTGTACCTGTTGTTATGTTGTATGTGTTATGTTGTTTTATTGATGTTGCAGTGGCGGATAAGTAACTTACTTTATTAAACGGCTGTACCTTTAGTGTGTTGTCTGTGGAGTCCAAGAAACTTCCATTTCACTTGTTTTGGGTCTTCGTGAGTAGGCTTAAATATGTTCCTTTATTACGAACATTTGTGACTCGTTTTTAGTAAATGTTGTTGTTGTTGATGGGTGGTGGTGGTGGTGGTGGTGGTGGTGGTGGTGTGTGTGTGTGTGTGTGTGTGTGTGTGTGTGTGTGTGTGTGTGTGTGTGTGTGTGTGTGTGTGTTTGGCATAGCTACATCTACACCCACACATATGCACTGGAAAGAGGGGAAAAGGAAGAGAAACTCTTGTAGAGGAGATAGTATATGACATTTATATTTTTTTTAATGAAGAAAAGGGAGTGGATAAGTATCTGAGTACTGACTGACTGAAACCAATTTACTGTCAGATTAACCCATGGTTGTACTGACAAATACGTGGTTGTATCTGAGTACACAATAGACTGATGTAGCAAACAGAGAGAGTGTAGTGAGAGGGGATATGAGGTAAGTAGTGGGAGGTATGGTAGTATGTGTGTGTCGGTGGAGGATGCAGAGGCTGATGTTGCGGTGGTGGATAGGTACATGCTACTTTTTGGACGTTGATGCTATGAGGATGGAGGGAAGAAGGGGAGGGATTATCGAAAATTAAAAAAAATGATAGATTAAAAAAATAATAAAATAAAAAAGAAACAAAAAATTGGGGGCGCAACATACTTATACCTGTACACATGATACCCTCACACTTAAACAAACTTTTTTTTTTATATAAAGTTATTGAATGTAAATATCACTACTATTACTATCTACAATTAATGCTAGCGATGGGACTAGTACTAATAGGACATAGCGAGTATAAGTATATTGTTGGTGATGATAATGATAGTACTAATAACACAACAACATTGACAACGTTGATAATAATGACAGTCATGATAATAACAATATAATGACAATAGTAATGATGGTAATAATGGTAGAAGTAATATTAGCAACAGTAATATTTGGTGGAAAAGAGTAGAAATGATCAATCAATAAGCAGCAAACAGTACTGTGGGGTGATTATAACAATGATTGTAGCGATGCAAGTGCAGTGATATCAATGATAATGATAATAAATAAAGATAATAATGACATTAACAGTAATAAATAACAATGATGACAATGATAACAATAGTAACTCGTAAGGTAAGGTAAGGTAAGGTAAGGTAAGGTAAAGGTAAAGTAAGGTAAGGTTGCTTATAGCCCAGCCGACCGCAAAGGGCCATATCAGGGCTGTCACCACGTTAAAATCAACTCACAAGTCATCAAAAAAAAAACAAACAAACAAACAAAAAAAACACTTTCATACATCTCTCTTTAAAATACACCTTCTAAAAACGCACCAGAAACTTCGTTTAAAATCTTTTTTTTTTTCGTAAAGTCTTAGATCAGATGAAAAATGTTACTCTTTCAGAAACTCAAAGATCACGTAGCTGGAAATAGTAGCTGGAAAGGATGGAAATGATAAACGAGTAAAAGGTTAACATTGTGATTGAGAATAAATGGGGGGTGGGGGTAGACTGATGTAGCCAATGGAGAGAGCCAGATAGTAAAGCGAGAGGGAAAAGGAAGATAGCTGTAACTTAAGTGTGAGGTAAATAGTGGGAGGTATGTAGTGCGCATGTGTGTTGGTGGGAGGATGTTCCGGGCCGGTATTGCAGAGGCGGATGGGTACATGCTACTTTTGGGTGTTGATGCCATGAGGGTGGAGGGTTCCAATTCTGGCAATAATATCAGATTCATTCATAAGACGCTCCAAATGGTCGCTCTGTGATTGCCAAAGCGCCAGGACTTTGACATGTAGAGCGACTGGCTTGGGCGATGGTGGCGGATGTCATGTCGGCCAGGTGTTCAGAGATGCGCTTTTTGAGTGAGCGGGATGTCTCACCTACATAGATCTTACCACACAGCTGGCCATGGATGGCGTACACAATGCTGTGTTTCTGGCAGGAGCACGTGCGTTTAGTTGAGAATGAGCCTTTGGGGGGCATGTAGCATGGGTGTCTGGTTTGGTGTGAGGGCAGATTTCGCAAATGGGTTTTGAGAGGGGGGAAGCTCCTGGTGGCTTTGGTGTGGAGCCTTTGTTCAGTTCAGAGCGCACCGGTCGGTCTTTACGGTCTTTGTCACGTTTGAAAGTGATCATCTGGTTGGTCTCATTACTTCTTCTGACTTTCATTCTAATCGATTTTCAGAAAATGACAAACACACAAAGTAGTTAGATTGGTCTGTTACAAAACAGGAGGAATCAGTTTGCAATGAGGAAATTGATAAAAGGCACAGCTGCAGGGTCTGTTAGTTTTTGTAGGTGATTTCTTAAAGTATAAGAGACAATGCCACAAATTGTCTCCTGAAATTATTCAAACCTTTTTGAGAAGGAGATTTATCCTGAAAACTGGGCAAATGGATCATTCTTTCTTTGTTTAAAAGAAGGTGACCAAATGGTCCAAACATTTACATGGAATTTCATTATGAAGTACAGCAAGTATACCGTAGGCTTCCATAATCAGTACAGTCAAATTTCGTAGTGGATCAAAATAAATGGCATTACTGGCTTCGATAAGGATTTGAGCACTGTGGCTCATGTAAAAAATCTGTTGGCTGCTGTTCATAAACCTTTTGCCAGCAATCGGAAATCAGCTTGGTGGGAGTGGGGAAGGGTGGGTGGGTGAGCAGGCGGGGCTGGGGCGATAAAGGGGGATGGGGGTGGGCGGGTGGGGAGGGGTGGTGAGACAGGAACTGAAATGAAAAAGATGCTCTCTCTCTGTAGGATATATATATATATATATATATATATAATATATATGTGTGTGTGTGTGTGTGTGTGTGTGTGTGTGTGTGTGTGTGTGTGTGTGTCTGAGAGAGAGAGAGAGAGAGAGAGAGAGAGAGCGAGAGAGCGAGAGAGTCTTAAGCCTCAAGGTAATCAATTCAATCAAATCCTTAGCCCATGTGAATAAAGCCAACAGCAGTATTTTATGAATACTAATGACATTGGATGAACAGAACAGGTAATGTTCTATGTATTATAAAAATTTAAGACACAATTGCTTCGCGTATGTGAAACGACTTGAGCAAATGCAATACCAAGTTACGTAGCATTTGTTCGTTGATTGATAACATTGGCAAATCTAGTCAAAATAAACACAGACATGATTTTTAAAAAAAATTCCAGTAAAATGTTAATGACATTAAAAAAAAAAACCGTCTCTTTTAAATCTTCACACAATTATCATAGCAGGTCAATATTTCTTATATGTCCCATGCGTAACGAGAACCAAAGGGACTAATTTCGAAGATACCAAGTCTAAATCTAATTAAAATAGGGTCATAAAGATATGTTTCATGTTCACTGAAAGATTTCCATTCGCAGGATGTGTTAAAGCCATTAATTCTGTAGACATCAGATCTGTGGCTGGAATGAATATGGAATTCCTAATGTTGACATCTTCAGTCTGTCTGTCTTTGGTTTCGCATAAACATGTTTGCTTTTGTTTTTTCTTTCTTTCAATAACGTTTTTTCCAGATGTCTCTACACGTGTCAAAAATGTACACAGACGTACGCGAATATCAGATACCCAGCCTATTATCATTCAATTTTGAATCTGCCGAATTCGTATCACTCGGATGTCATGGACCTATTTGTTTCATCGTTTACAACATGATTGGTGTTTTTTTTTACTTGCCGTAACCAGAAGAACTGATTTACAATGAACAGTTTTCTGACTAAACCTTACAATTCAGAAGCATTTTGTACAATGTGTTATCTCTAATTAGAAAAGACGACATAGCATGTAACAATATTCTCCGTGCTTTGCTAGAGCAATATCCACAGGTGGGTACAAAACTCACCTGTATAAAGACAAGAATACCCAAACATTCGTATCAACATAAAGCGTAAGTATGATGACGCCAGCACATATCTATCTTTCTTAAGGCGCCAGTAGCCCCACCCGTCTTCTAAACACAGTTATGTTGCCTTTGTTCAGATGCAATTTTAACTGTCATCTGCTGGCGGAATTCTTTCGTTCAGGAGCTGCGTTGAAATTGACAAGATTAAAGGGAGAGACGGGGTGGGAGGGGAGAGAGAGAGAGAGAGAGAGAGAGAGAGAGAGAGAGAGAGAGAGACAGACAGACAGAGAGAGAGAGACAGAGAGACAGAGACAGAGAAAGAGACAGAGAAACGAAACGAAACGAAACGAAATTTTATTTTACCAGGATAATAGGATAAGTATGTAAATACTTTTTTCCACCCAGTCCTGGAAAGATAGATAGG
The DNA here is from genome assembly GCA_016801955.1 of Conus betulinus. Lineage (NCBI taxonomy): Eukaryota > Metazoa > Mollusca > Gastropoda > Neogastropoda > Conidae > Conus > Conus betulinus. The sequence goes on from JADBJO010011005.1 coordinate 14,097, forward strand.
GGAGAGAGAGAGAGAGAGATACAGACAGACAGACAGACACACAGACAGTCAGGCAGGCAGACAGACAGACAGGCAGGCAGACAGACAGACAGACAGGCGGATAGACAGATACAGAGAGATAGGCTGACAGCAACTAATGTATCTTGTAGTCCAGGATCTCGGGTAGTACAGATTTATCCTCGTGATGCCATGTCACCTTTCTACATAATTCGATGTTCATTATTGCTTTGCCAACTTTACATACACCACACAATTCGATGTTCATTATTGCTTTGCCAACTTTACATACACCACACAATTCAATATTCATCATTGCTTTGCCAACTTTACATACACCACACAATTCAATATTCATCATTGCTTTGCCAACTTTACATACACCACACAATTCGATATCATCATCATTGCTTTACCAACTTTACACACACACAACACAATTCGATATTCATTATTGCTTTGCCAACTTTACATACACACAACTCAATTCGATATTCATTATTACTTTGCCAACTTTACACACACACACAACACAATTCGATATTCATTACTGCTTTGCCAACTTTACATACACCACACAATTTGATGTTCATTATTACTTTGCCAACTTTACACACACACAACACACATTCGATATTCATCATTGCTTTGCCAACTTTACATACATCACACTATTCGATATTCATTATTACTTTGCGAACTTTACACACACACAACACTATTCGATGTTCATTATTACTTTGCCGACTTTACGCACACAACGCAATTTGATATTCACTATTACTTTGCCGACTTTACGCACACAACACAATTCGATGTTCATTATCGCTTCGCCAACTTTACCTAAACACTGCATTGGATATTGAATATTACTTTGCCAACTTTACCTAAACAACTGCATTGGATA
>JADBJO010011005.1:20000-22500 GCA_016801955.1 Conus betulinus
ATATATATACAAGACATCAACTCAACTGAACCAACCCAAGTCATTAACCTATCTTCTGTACAGCTGAGTCTGGAGCAAATACAACTCATATCGCTTTGGGCTCAGGTTCTGCCACACACCAGGGTCCTACAATGAGGTACAGTTTCTGGAAGACAACCTGGAAGGTCTGCAAAGGATTCACTTGAAAGAATTCACGACGAAGTTCCAACGCTAATTCCAACACGGCTCGAGTTTTACAAAAAAAAAAAAAAAAGTGCTGCGAACCTTCAAAAGGCAGAGACAAGGCCTTGATGCATACTGCTCAACAGTCATCTCCAGGGTCACCTCTCATGCACCCCCAACCTCCATGCAGCTGCAACATCAGCAGAAAGAGCCGAAAAGCCCAAAGTTAGCTACGTGATCTTGTCAGCAAGTAGGTGGTGCGCATCTCCCCAGCCGACAAGGGAGGAGCCGTGATCACACAGGACTTTGCCCAGTGTGAACAAGATGCTATGCCACAGCTGGAAGACACCACCCACTACCAGCCTCTGACCCATGACCCCAGCAAAGAAACTGCCAGACGTACGTTGAATGAGCTGGTCAGAGATCTTTACAACAAAGAACTCACGGACAGCAAATGCCACGACTGGGCCTGGACTGAAGAGGAATGAGTCTGAACAGCAGTCTTATGCCACCTGCCCAAAGTACATAAAAACCGCATTTGCCCTCCAGGTTGCCCAGTCGTGACTAGCGTCAATGGACCAACAGAACGCTTGTCTCAGCTGGTGGATCATTGGCTGCAACCTGTGGTTCAGAGTTTGTCATCATACGTGAAGGACACCACTCACCTACTGCAGACGATAGAAGAGTGGAACAGTGCCATCACACCACTCACTGAAGACACCCTCATCGTCACCATCGACCTCCTGGTACTTTTCCGAGCATCCCTCAGAATGAAGTAGCACCATCCCTGAAGGACATGCGAAGCAACCAGGCTGCAGACAGTGATGTATCTGCCATCACCGCCCTCCTTGACATTGTGGACCATGTTCTACAAAACAACGGGTTGTCTTTGACGACAAAGTGTATGAGCAAGTCCTAGGTACTGCATCGGGCACACCCATGGCCCTAGTCATTGCAAACCTGTTCCTGGGGTGGTTACAATTTGTTTAGATTTCCGCCTGCAGTCGCCTGACGTTGCAACTAAAATCATTGTATAGTTTCTAGTGAACCTACCACTTTACAAAAATGTGTGTGTGTGTGTGTGTGTGTGTGTGTGTGTGTGTGTGTGTGTGTGTGTGTGTGTGTGTGTGCGCGCGCGCGCGCGCGCGCGCGCGCGCATGCACGTGCACGCGTACGCGCGTTATCTCTTTTCTTAATTTATGACCTTTTCTTTCATTGCTCTCAGACCATCTCATACACACACACACACCCTCCACCTTTCCGCCCTCTCTCTCTCTCTCTCTCTCTCTCTCTCTCTCTCTCTCTCTCTCTCTCCCATTATGTCTGATGGCCATCACAGAAAGTCCCCAGAGGTTGTCAGCCCAGACTTACCAGACAGGGAGACAGGCCGTGTAACATGTATAGAGTTACCGAGTTCACTGTCTGTATTGGTGCCTCTAACTGTTCTGTTCACTGTCTGTATAGGTGCCTCTAACTGTTCTGTTCACTGTCTGTATTGATGCCTCTAACTGTTCTGTTCACTGTCTGTGTGGGTCCCTCTAACTGTTCTGTTCACTGTCTGTGTGGGTCCCTCTAACTGTTCTGTTCACTGTCTGTGTGGGGTCCCTCTAACTGTTCTGTTCACTGTCTGTAGTGGTCCCTCTAACTGTTCTGTTCACTGTCTGTGTTGGTCCCTCTGACTGTTCTGTTCACTGTCTGTAGTGGTCCCTCTAACTGTTCTGTTCACTGTCTGTGTTGGTCCCTCTGACTGTTCTGTTCACTGTCTGTAGTGGTCCCTCTAACTGTTCTGTTCACTGTCTGTGTTGGTCCCTCTAACTGTTCTGTTCACTGTCTGTAGTGGTCCCTCTGACTGTTCTGTTCACTGTCTGTAGTGGTCCCTCTAACTGTTCTGTTCACTGTCTGTGTGGTCCCTCTAACTGTTCTGTTCACTGTCTGTCTGTCCCTAGTGGTTCTGTTCACCTGGTAACTGTTCTGTTCTGTTCACTGTCTGTGGTGGTCCCTCTGACTGTTCTGTTCACTGTCTGTAGTGGTCCCTCTAACTGTTCTGTTCACTGTCTGTAGTGGTCCCTCTAACTGTCCCTTCTGTTCTGTTCACTGTCTGTGTTGGTCCCTCTGACTGTTCTGTTCACTGTCTGTAGTGGTCCCCCTCTAACTGTTCTGTTCACTGTCTGTGTTGGTCCCTCTCAACTGTTCTGTTCACTGTCTGTAGTGGTCCCTCTAACTGTTCTGTTCACTGTCTGTGTGGTCCCTCTGACTGTTCTGTTCACTGTCTGTGTTGGTCCCTCTAACTGTTCTGTTCACTGTCTGTATAGGTCCCTCTAACTGTTCTGTTCACTGT
>JADBJO010011005.1:27500-32500 GCA_016801955.1 Conus betulinus
TCCAAATATGTTGTAAGAGGCCTATCTGTAAAAAAACTCTGTCACTGATGAAATTCTTATGGATTCCAACAAGGAATACCCCCAAAAGATCTAAAAAAATATATCATACATAGAGCCAATTAGAAATTTCACTTCTGAGCTTATGTCAGAATGTAGTATTGATATTGATGCAATTTCGGAGATTCCTATTGTCCCTCAAATGCCCCCATGGGAGCATCTCAACGCAAAAATTGATGATGAATATACTACTTTGAAGAAAGATGACAATGTAAATATTCTAGTAAATGAAGTTCGAGAACATCTCGAAAAGACCTATCCAAATCATTTAAAAATATTTACAGATGGTTCAATAATGGAAACGTCTGACAGTGGTGCTGGATTCACTACTATACCATCCTTAAATGTGCAAAGGTCTTTCTATCTAGGCAGAGAATTTTCAATTTATACATCAGAGCTATATGCAATTATGAAAGCTCTGAATTATATCTTACATGACACGCCAGTATATCATTTTATAGTGTGCTATTTTGTGTTGATTCAAAATCAGTTTTACAATCATTAAAGCACTGAACTCTAAAATTAGAACTGATATTCTTTTTGAAATTAAGCATCTATTACATTGTTTACTTTCCCGAGGTATAACAGTTTGATTTTTGCTGGGTTCCTTCACATTGTGGCTTAAAAGGGAATGAACTAGCAGACAAATTGGCAAAACAGGGGGCTTGTACAATTTCTGAAACACCCTTCAACAAAGTCTTAAATTTTTTTCTCCGCAACTGATCCAGCGATTGGAAAAGAATATGCGGAAGAAACATCTTAATGAGAAAATTATTCGTTCCGCCATCATGTCCAAGGTATCTAGCCAGCCAGATTAGTTCATAAATTACGGTTAAATACATGGAATACAAAATATTCACGAGGTATAGCGTGTATATGTCAGGAGAATATCTCAATTCGTCATCTTTTATTTGAATGCCCTATACTAACCCCAGCTTATAAGGAGAAGAATATTTTCATAAATAATTCTGACAATGTTGATAGTGTGTGTAAATAACCCTTGCTTTTTTTGATATTGCTTTGGTTATTGCTCAATCGCCAGTTGCAAAACTACTGTGAAAAAAGACATTGAGATATGTGTGTTAATAATTTTTTTTTTTTTTTTTTTTTTTGGGGGTGGGGGTGGGGGAAGGTGCTGATGGTACAATGCAATGCAATGTATATTGCAGTTTAAAGGTCTTTTTGTGAGCTCAGATTTCAGTGTGTCTTCATTTTTCAGGGAGAACGGATCATTATGACACAGTTATAGACCACTGCAGGCAGAATTCACAGTCATTTCACCACTGAACATGTTTTTTTTTTTTTTTGTTTTGTTTTGTTTTGTTTTTTAGTTTTATTTTCTTCTCAGTATTATCACTTTCTAAATTTAATCAAATTTAATATTTGTATCTGTCATTGGCCAGAAGCGTCTGAAAGAAATGAACCATATCAAACCGTCTCTGAGCAGCCTGTTGATTACAGTTATAGAGATAATGCTTGTCATTCAATGATCTGAACAGTGTCGATTGTAACACGTTCTGCAAAGAATAAACATTGAGACAGCTTGATGACCTACATTCTTTTCAAATCCTGTGGTCAGTGACTGACAGAAAGAGATGAGACTCTGAGCCTTCGTGCAACATTTCCCAAGAAAGACAACCGTTTTGTCAAGAGTACACTCCCTTGCCGTCTTTGTCCTGTAGTTAGCTACAATGATCGTCTCCGACACACTCTGGAAACAGCCTCAAGGTTCTGGAAGTACTATCAATGCACAACTGAATTCCATCAAAATGTTACCTGCTCTAAACGAAGACAAAAAATGCAGGGGGGGGGGGGGGATCAAGTAAAAATGTTTCTTTAAAACACAGAACTGTAGCCATTAAGCAGGCCTCAATTTTCTTCTTTTTTTTTTTTTCTTTTTTTTTTTTTGTAAACAATGTGAAACGACATTTACACGTTTGACAATCCGCCCTTCGGAAGACCTTTCATTCAGATTGAGCACGGTATGTGTTGTTTTCAGTCTGTTTTCTTGTAGAATAGGGTCTAACTTCAGAATGAGAGAGTGTCTTCGGTCTGTTTTCTACTATAAGAATAGGGTCAAAATCGCGAGTCGTGACACAGAACGTTATCAATAGCTCTCGTTTTTAACGAGGTTCAGCATTTTGTTATAGCCAGTACTGCATCTGTTTCCAGCCGTCCTGAATCATCTGCCCGAACAACACCTGAAGTCAAGCGTTTCCTTTGTGTGGTATCAATGATTTTGGGAATGTTTCATGCACTTTCTTTACAGTGCCAGTCTACAGCACTCTGAATTCAACCTACATACACAATGCAGTCAGAATTCTGTTGCTGTACCGCGAGGCCCATGCCATCTCCTCGACATTGGCTTCTCTGCATTCCTGGGAAACCTTTGATCAGTTCAGAGTTCTAGTCAGTCAGACATGTTGTGCAGCAATAGACTGAGTCAGTTCTTCATAGTCAGCTTGAGCGTCATCGTATGTCTGTAGATTTCCCGAAGACTACCAAACGCACAGTGGCATAGAGGTCCATTCTCAGATGTACCCATCTGTTGCCTTATTCCATGTCTTGGAGTACGTAAGGTCCGCTTCCACAGTATACCATTAACAAATAAACAGGATGAGATACATGAAGTGATGATCTTGGTTTTCAGGGCCACAACGACATGTGATAAGTGAGGGATGCTCCTGTGGCCCATCATTGTGTTCAATCAGCTTGTGTATGGCTTGACAGGAAATCAGTCAAATCTATACAACACACACACACACACACACACACACACACACACACACACACACACACACACACACACACACACACCACAACAGAATTAAAAACTTCAAATACATTTTATTCACAGTGCTTAACTGTCTGTGATTTTTGTTCAATGGTCGGTCAGATATATATACGTTGTAGCTCGTGAATTCATCTGGAGGTCCAGCAAGAGATGCTGTGAAAGATGATTATGGTAAAGGTGGAATCATGTCTTCTCGTTTCCTTTCATGCGACAGACTAGCTCTTTATAAATGTAATTAGTTTCAACGACGGAGAACTGTTGTTTATAATATAATTAGTTACAACGACGGGGAACTGTTATAATGTATTTAGTTTCAACAGCAGGGGAACTGTATAATGTAGTTAGTTACAACGACTGAGGGAAATGTTTATGATTTAGTTAGTTTCAATGACGGGGAAAATGCTTCTAAAGTAGTTAGTTCCAACGTCGGGGAAACTAAAGTTAGTTACAACGACGGAGAACTATTTATAATGTATCTAGTTGCAAAGTGAGACGACTGCAGGCGGAAATCTAAACAAATCTTAAATAAATGTTAGCGAACCGCCAACGGCAGAGAAACGTGGACAAACGAGTCACAAGACAAACACAACGCGTTTTGAACTCTTAAGTCTTCTTCAGGTAAGGATACAAACAAGTAAAATAACGAAAATTCACTTAGCTTTGATCGCTTCAGATCGCTTCAGAGTCAGCGCAAGGAAGAAGGCGTTGAATGAGCTCCCCCCCCCCCTCCCCCCCGCAAAAAAAAAAAATCTTAATACTGAACAAACTTTCTAAATATTTTCCTGTTACGACAGAAGCTTTCCTGTAGGAAAATCTCTGTAATTTCACGTAAGTGTTACATTCCCAGAGAGCTCGGCAGACTACAGTGTCTGTTTCCAGACCTGTTTTCCCCCTTCTCCTCCCCCTACCCCACCCGCCCCCCCACACTGAGGGCCAAGAGCAGTCCACATCATAGAAGGATTCTGGAATGTCGTCATCATAGAAGGACTCGGAAATGTCATCATAGAAGGACTCTGAAATTTTATCATCATAGGACTCTGAAATGTCGTCATCATAGAAGGACTCTGAAATGTCATCATCATAGGACTCTGAAATGTCGTCATCATAGAAGGACTCTGAAATGTCGTCATCATAGAAGGACTCTGAAATGTCGTCATCATAGAAGAATTCTGAAATGTCGTCATCATAGAAGGATTCTGAAATGTCGTCATCATAGAAGGACTCTGAAATGTCGTCATCATAGAAGGACTCTGAAATGTTGTCATCATAGAAGGACTGACTGGCTGTTAGGACTGGCTTCCCCATGCTGACTGCGGTGTCGTACTGTGAAATGTCATTCTGGGCTGAACAAGTTGACCCAGTAGTCTACTTGCGCTGGCAAGGAAAACCAGGCAGAAACATCTGCTATTCTCATGGTGCAGGAAATGATGATAACAATCTGTTCTATGTTACCGTAATTTTCGGTGGCTGAGACGGTGCGTTGTCAGAGAAAAGCATGGGGAAAAGTACGTTTGTGTTCCCACAGAAAGAAAGACTTTCAGACAATGGAAGAGTGTGACAGCCTCAATAATTTGAAACGGTGACTGTTTACCTCTTATGTGATCGAAAGAAATTTTATAAGCCTGTGCTCGTTCACGCGTACGCGCGCGCGCGCGCGCACGCGCGCACGCACACACACACACACACACACACACACACACACACACACACGCGCGCGCGCGCGCGCGCGCGCGCGCGCACGCACGTACTCACGCACGCACACACACACACACACACACACACACACACACACACACACACACACACACACACACACACACACACACACAACACACAAGGTTAGCTGCCAGCTATTTTGACAAAAAATAGTACCCCCCTCTCCCCTTCTAGTGGCCACGTCATATGACTGTGTCTTTCCCTCATCCGCAGCAGACCAGTGCAGGAGTCGTTTTCTCTCCAACTAGGTCACTGGGGCCGCTGCTCAAACGGACGCCAACCTCTTTCTCCTGACACAGAATTGTGGGTGGTGGTGAGGAGGATGGGGTGTGAGGGGGTGGGGTGGGTGGGCGTTTAACAGCAGAGCGGCCACAAGGCCTCTCATTACGGCCTTGGAAAACGGCATTGAAGAGGCCAGCAGCAGCCGGGCCTG
>JADBJO010011005.1:37500-45000 GCA_016801955.1 Conus betulinus
GTGTGCGCAAGGGAGGGGGGTGAAATCGTTTGACATTTTCGTTCGTCAGGGATATGTTTTTTTCTTTCCGGTGATTTTTTTTTTCTGTTGAAACGAGGGTGTGAATGAAGAGGACGGGGGGGGGGGCGGGCGGGGGGGGGGGGGGGGAGGGGGGGGTATCCGGGTCAGTGACATGCAGTACCTTTCCATGTGGAAAAATGAATCTGTCACGAAATTCTCTTAAGAATTGTAACAAATTGTTCTTTTTCTTCTCTTTTCGGAGTGTTTTGTTTTTTGTTGTTTTGTTTGTTTTGTTTTGTTTTGTTTTGTTCTGTTCTGTTTTTGTTTGTTTTGTTTTGTTTTGTTTTGTTTTGTTTTCGCTCTCTCTCATCCTCTGAGCTCTATCAGTGGCAATATCCCTGTACCGCTGGTCTGGCTCTCCATGCAGATCTCACCCTGGTTCGTTTTTTACAGTCTCATTACTAAACTTCCACAGTGAGACTGACATAGGGCAGCCTACCAAAGGAGACACCGCACTGTTGCTGAATCCCTTTAGTGGACTTACTACTGCTGTTCTGATCCATCATGTGCAGGGTATGATCTACCCCGCCCTCTGCTGAAGACAATTATTGCTCAGTCATGGAGTTGGCATGTGTATGTGCCCCCTTCTTAAGCGCACCACCAAGTTAGCAGGAACTTGCCAACACTGAAGACTTTATCAAGAACCGAACCCTTCCACAAGCACAGACGTGGAGAGGGAATTGGACTTGGGGCGTCACAAGAACAGAGCTTGAAGAGTCCGAGACTTTCACAGTCAAATGATGATCAGTGAGTTGAAGGGTGGTGAAGATGATGCTGTGGAGTTCGTTCTGGTCTGACATTGCAGACAGGGATGTACCCCAAGCTTCCTTTCCTAATATATCCCAGCGTCATCCAGGTCGGAAAGAAAGAGACATTTGCAGTGCTAGTCATTACATCTGAGCAGCAGTCTCACAATTGGAGCCATTCAATGTTTGAACGTCCGCCCGCATGGACTCTCTCTCTCTCTCTCTCTCTCTCTCTCTCTCTCTCTCTCTCTCTCTCTCTCTCTTCTTCTTCTTCTTCTTCTTCTTCTCTTCTTCTTCTTCTGTCTGTCTGTCTGTCTGTCTGTCTGTCTGTCTGTCTGCCTGCCTGTATTACCCATGAATATGCACATCCTCTAGGTTGGGAGGAAAAGGAAAAGTGTAGGTACGTACATGTCTCACGTGCTGAAAATTCTTACCACTTGTGTTTCTGTGGCTTTCACAGCTGTATGTTTGTCAGGCCCAAAAGAACTAAATCATAAGTCTCTGGTATTGTGACTTGCGATGCTTAGTTGATTCTCAACATGTGAATTTTCATTACTGGATGACTCATTGATAACTTCAGTAAATCGATTGAATGAGCCTGTCAATTCAACAGAAATTTTGTAATTTACTTTTATTCCACAATCCACGTCAGCTGTCCGGTACGAGAGATCATTTCTGTCCCAACATTTTTTGTTTTTCATTAAACTGCTCAAAGGGACGCCATTCTTTCTGCTCTCATGCTACTGGTAAGTGTGTGAGACAGCATTGGGGTAGCCACATTAGGGGCCTCAAAGCCTCTCACTGCGACTACTGGAGTGTGTGTGGAGTGGGCATTTGGGGCAGCCACAGGCCTCTCATTACGGCTACTGGAGTGTGTGGAGTGGGCATTGGGGCAGCCACAAGGCCTCTCATTATGGCTACTGGAGTGTGTGGAGTGGGCATTGGGGCAGCCACAAGGCCTCTCATTACTACTACGGAGTGTGTGGAGTGGGCATTGGGGCAGCCACAAGGCCTCTCATTACTACTACTGGAGTGTGTCATTGGGGCAGCCACAAGGCCTCTCATTACTACCGGAGTGTGTGGAGTGGGCATGGGGCAGCCGCAAGGCCTCTCATTACTACTGGAGTGTGTGGAGAGGGAGTGGGTGGATTACAGAACTGGGGCAGCCACAAGGCCTCTCATTACAACTACTGGAGTGTGTGGAGTGGGCATTGGGGCAGCCACAAGGCCTCTCATTACTACTACTGGAGTGTGTGGAGTGGGCATTGGGGCAGCCACAAGGCCTCTCACTGCAACTACTGGAGTGTGTGGAGTGGGCATTGGGGCAGCCACAAGGCCTCTCATTACTACTACTGGAGTGTGTGGAGTGGGCATTGGGGCTGCCACAAGGCCTCTCATTACCACTACTTTAAAAATGGCGAAAGACCAGCAGTGGCCGTGCCTGTCATTTCTCAGGGGATGAGGAGCAGCAATGTGCTTTGGGGAATCCCCTTTCTTGTGCCCAGGGCACAATTCTGGCACTCGGCACGCTATGTCATTGTCTTCACTGACCTTTCAGGAAAAGATGAATCGTCCATGCAAGAGTTAGACACGAAGAGAGAGAGAGAGAGAGAGACAGACAGACAGACAGACAGACAGACAGACAGATATGGAGACATGGACAGAGACAGAGACAGAGAGACAGAGACAGAGAGAGACATGGACAGAGACAGAGACACATAGACAGATAGAGAGAGATATATATAGAGAGAGGTATGGAGGAAGATGGATGATAACCTAATAGGTGTCAGAGATCTTGATGTAGCGGTGAAAAAAATAATTTCTAATGCTTGGACGTCTTGGCTTGTCGGTTAAAAAATTATGATATGAAATTCTTAATCTAGGGTGCACAATGAGGAGTAATCAAATGCAATCTGAAAAGTTGGAACACAATGAAACAAAGGAAATGAAGGGGAAAAAATGGAGAAACCATAGCCGCTGTACTGACGATGGAGGCCGGCTGGATCGATCCCAAAACAGTCAGTTCTGGTGGAAAAATCCTTCCCAGCTCTGCAAAGGCATGGACAGACTGTGGACTACAGCCGTCTGAAAAGGGATTTTCACATTGAAATGGGCAGGAAGCTGCCATCATTTGTGTTCTTTTACTTCTGCGTTTTCAGACGAGAGAGACATTGGGTTATCAGAGAGAGAGAGAGAGAGAGAGAGAGAGAGAGAGAGAGAGAGAGAGAGAGAGTGCGCGCTGCAGAGGCATTATGTTTCTATCAATAATGTAAAAATGTCCCCGCAAGCAATAGTATAGGGAGGTGTTTCCATGGCAGAGACACAATGTGGGCCAGTCCTCAGGGAAATAGCTCCCAAACAGGGCCAGCCGTGTGGGGCTGCAGTTTTTCTCTGTCCCCAGCAATTGTGGAAATGAGTTGAAACTCACATAAAGCCTCTCTCTCTCTCTCTCTCTCTCTCTCTCTCTCTCTCTCTCTCTGATACTTTATCTTCTGAAAGAGAAGTTAAAGTTTGAATGATCATCATTCAGCCGACCAGACAGATCCTGTCCAGGGCTGTCAAACTTACCTAGAGAAAAAAAGAGTCAGATCACAAAACATGAGACCACTGGGGAAAAAAAACATACACTGAAAAAGAAAAAGAATATTAAAAACGGTTATAGCAGAGTAGCTACACTATCCACATCTTACACAATATCAAACAAAGTAAAGCTGTACTGACAACGCCAGACATTCCCTGAGTCACGGCTCTTAGATTTTAAAAATCGTTACAAAAACATGGCCCCAAAACATTCAAATGCTCCCCCAAAAAGGAAAAGCCCAATGGGTTAATGTATACGTCAGAATGGACATCTACTGTCCTCTACCTAATGGTCAGATTACAAGAAAAAAAACGTTGTCATGCCATCAATCGCTATCAGATGAAAACTTAGAGTTTCCAGAACAAAGACAGGAGATTGGTCCACAATGGCAGAATTCTACAGATGACAGCAAAGAGAAAGGTTTTTTAAAAGGGGACAGAGTCAAAGAAAGTGGCGAGAAACAGGAGATTACTAGCAGGGAACTTCAGAAGGCGGGGGAGCTGTTTGTACGGAAAGAACCCCTAGAATCCCTACGGAAAGTCTGATAAAGAGAGAGAAGAAAATATAAAGAAAATGAATAAAGGTGAAAGAGAGTAAAAAAAAAAAAAAACAAAAACAAACAAATCAGAAACAGTGTGTAGTGACAAAGATTGAGACAGACACAGAGGCAGACTTCAAATTTGTGTGCGTGCGTGCGTGCGTGCGCGTGCGTGCATGCGTGTGTTGTGTGTGTGTGTGTGTGTGTGTGTGTGTGTGTGTGTGTGTGTGTGTGTGTGTGTGTTAGTGCGTGCGTGCGTACTTACCTTCGTGCGTGCGTGCGTGCGTGCGCTCGCCCGAGCGCGCACGCGCGTGTGTCTGAAAGAGAAAAGTTAAGAGACCAGTCATGCTGTGGAGCAGAGTCCCCTCTCCATCTTTGTCAGGAGACAGTCCCACTCTCACGTGCAGTCTGACATCTGTCTGACTGTTGTCATCTTCCCTGCACACGCTTCGCCAACCTCTGGGGACAATCAGTGACAGGACGTGTCAAGTGCCTGACCCCCGCACTCCTGCTTTCCCATCTCCTTCGCACAGCCCACGCAGATCACGTGACACATGATGTAGCTCAAGGTTGGTCACTTTAGCCATCCTCTGGGAATTCTCTTAAGAAGAGATGGGTTTCTGTGGAATGGATTGAAACAGCATCGAAAAAATGGGTTTCTATGGAACGGATTGAAACAGCATCGAAAGAAATGGGTTTCTATGAATGGGATTGAAACAGCTTTGAAAGAAATGGGTTTCTATGGAATGGATTGAAACAGCATTGAAAGAAATGGGTTTCTATGGAACGGACTGAAACAGCATTAAAAGAAATGGGTTTCTATGGATGGATTGAAACAGCATCGAAAGAAATGGTTTCTATGGAATGGATTGGAACAGCATTTAAAAAAAAAGAAATGGGTTTCTGTGGAACGGACTAAAACAGCATTAAAAGAAATGGGTTTCTATGAACGGATTGAAACAGCATTAAAAGAAATGGGTTTCTATGGAACGGACTGAAAACAGCTATGGAACATTGAAAAAAATTGAAAGAAATGGTTTCTATGGAATGGATTGAAACAGCATTGAAAGAAATGGGTTTCTATAGAACGGATTGAAACAGCATAGAAAGAAATGGGTTTCTATGAATGGATTGAAACAGCATTGAAAGAAATGGGTTTGTATCAAACGGATTGAAACAGCAGTGAAAGAAATGGGTTTCTATGGAACGGATTGAAACAGCAGTGATTGAAACAGCATTGAAAAGAAAGAAATGGGTTTCTATGGAATGGATTGAAACAGCATTGAAAGAAATGGGTTTCTATGGAACAGACTGAAACAGCATTGAAAGAAATGGGTTTCTATGGAATGGATTGAAACAGCATTGAAAGAAATGGGTTTCTATGGAATGGATTGAAACAGCATTGAAAGAATGGGTTTCTATGGAATGGATTGAAACAGCATTGAAAGAAATGGGTTTCTATGGAATGGATTGAAACAGCATTGTTATGGCCTTGGTCTTTTAAGAAAAAAATGGGTTTCTATGGAACGGATTGAAACAGCATTGAAAGAAATTGGTTTCAATCGAATGGATTGAAACAGCATTGTCTAAAGCTTTAGTTAGTATTTGATGAAAGTTTGGACCCTGGGTACAACGTTAACAGCGTAACGGCAGAAGTGGTGTCCAGCTGTATGTGTGCCTCCTGTCTACAGAGAAAAATGACAGCCTCTGTCAGCTGTCACCTAGGCCTCAGTCTTCACCTCCGCCTTTCCTCCATTTACTCTTCTGTTTTAATCTCTCACTCCCCTACCCCACTCCTTCCTGTCCCTTACTGTCCGAACCCCTTCTCCTCACATTTCTTCTTTGACCTTTCTGATTGTTAGAGACGAAAGAAACGAAGAGAAAAGAAAAGAAATGTGTGTGTTGTGTGGAGAAGGAAAGGTGGAATGGACTGACATTTTCATTTGTCAGAGTCATGGGTGTATACTGCTTTCTTATTTTTTTCTTCGCTTTTTTAATGTAAGAGAAAAGGAAAGAAAAAAGGTTAGAGAGAGAGAGAGAGAGAGAGAGAGAGAGAGAGAGAGAGAGAGACAGACAGACAGACAGACAGACAGACAGACAGACAGACAGAGACAGAGAGAAAGTTTTGTTTTGTTTTTTTTTTTTGGTTTGTTTGTTTGTTTTTTTTTTTTTTTGCTGTCCCAACCTCTGCGCCATCTCAGAGGCAGTGCACAAATGCCGCTCATTCCGACACCCCGTCCACAGCCACAGCCCGGTCGTCCCGCCGCAGCCCCGGCGGCACGGCAGTCCACAGGAAGCAGTCAATGTCAAGTCGTCTAGAGGCAACCCACCGGAGGAGACACTGCACTGCTGCCGAGTCACTTCGGTGGTGTTCAGTGGCGCATGTCTGATCTAACATATACGCAGGACACCACCTACTAAGCCCCCTACTGACGACAATAATTGCTCAGTCACGGAGCCGGCGTGAGTGAGCTCTCCCTCCTGAGGGCGCCACCACATCCGTCCAACGACAGCCCCCATGGACTCGCCGATACCGGTGACCCCGACGGAACCAAAACCAAAGCCACAAAATGGAGAGGACATCGAAATTGGCGTCACCATGACAGCAGGGCATGAAGGACCACAGAATTTGAGACTTTTTTTTTTAATGCTGATCGATGAGAATGAGGATGATTAAGATGATGCTACGGATTTCCATTCCGGTCCAAGACTACATGACAGGGCTGTACTCTACGCTTCCTTTCATAATATATCCCGGCGTCAACCAAGCCCGAGCGATACAGGCACTTGCAGTGTTGGTCAGGAAATTTGAGCAACACGCTCAGAAACGCATTCATTATGGGGATGAAACTCAACTGTGTGGTCCCAGTCTTCCCAACTGTGTCCGCAGCAAACTCAACTCTGGGTAGGAGCCGGTCGGGGCAGAAAAACCCACATGACTCTGATGGAATTCGAACCCACGACCTCCCAACCGGGAGTCCGCGACGCTAAGAGAGAGAGAGAGTTCACTATTGACCAAAACTAACAAATGTGGCAGCATACTCGCTCTCCAAAGTAAGCTCAGTCATTGATGAAAAAGCTGTTCAAGCCGTCACCCATACATGAAAACCATGTTAAATCTAGACTGACGTTCCTCACCATTTCAGACACTTCTGCTGAAGACGCCGTGATCGTGGTTATTTGGGAAAAGTTTTTAAAAACACTTTTATCAGCACCGGGTCTCTAAAAGCTGTTCAATGCACATAAACAGCTTTAGTTTACAAGCAAGTTATAGAAGGCGTTATATAGTGCTGCATCTGTTTCCAGTCGTCCAAAATCATCCCCACCGGAACAACACTTGAAGTCAAACATTTCCATTTTTGTGGTATCAATGACTCTGAGGGTGGTTTATATACGGCCTTAAAAGTGCCAGCCTACAGCAATCTGAATTCAATCTCCACACACGTTGGAGTCTGAACTCCGTAGTTTACCCTGAGGCATACACCCTTTCTTAACCTTGTCTTCTCTACATTTGTGGGAAGTCTTCGCTCAGTTCGGTGAATGAGTCAGTCAGACATGTGGTGTATCAACCAACC